>OZ038487.1:81027336-81142336 GCA_964036315.1 Acanthosepion esculentum | reverse complement strand
TGCTGTTGGTAACGAAAGTGATTAGCTGTAAGGATGTTGTTGGTAGAGCCGGGAGTTGACCAATTTCTTGAGTTGGTTGGCTGAGGTCACATTTGGAGGTCAAGAGATAGGTCTGGAGTGGATTAGTGAAGCCAAGTGTGGTGTCATTGGTAGGGTTTGACATACACTCTTCTTCATAATTGAATTCAACATTTGTGAGATTTTTGATGGGCTGATGGTCATGCAATGGCAAGATGTTGAAGCAGAACTACTTGGTAAGGTGAATTGGTGAATTGATCAATTGAAGTCATGGTGGTGGGTTGGTTTGTGGTAAGGTGTATTGGCAGGTTGGTTGCCAAGGTTACATCAGTGGCAACAAGGGAGGCCTGGAGTGGTTGCCGATACAGAGGATATGAGCTTGGAGAATCGCAAAAAAGTCTCGAATCTGACTATGTTGATATAGTGGTAGGTAGCAGGATGTTTTGTTGGATTCTGGTCAAATGTGGTATCAATGAGATAGGGTCACAGTAATGACAACAAAGAAGGCTTGGAGCTGGATAGTGAAGATGTCAAGGTGTTAGAAATCATGATAGTGGCATAGGGATCTCAGTGGTGTAAATGCTGGCCTGTTGGTCACATTCTGCATATGATAAATCGGGTAAGATTGGTGAAGCTTGGACAAGATCATGGTGGTGATGGCAGGTGTCCATTTCAGCCATTTTGGTTGTTACAATGTGCTTTCTTTTAAGCAAATCTGGTGGTCCCCAAGGTCAACCTTTATCCAGTTGAAATGTTCATGATTTGCTATTGTATTTTGTTTAGGGAATTTGTTTTATAGACTGGATGTGATGCTCGGAGACCCTGCACAGAAAACTTTTTTATTTTATGTTTTTTTCCAGCCAACATTTAGAGTGAATCAGAAAGAGAATCTAATTGCATTGGAGTCTAACGTGTTCTGTATATGTTCTATTTCTGCAGGTATTTTAAATTTAATTTGGTCAGAGTTGAAATGGGATTCAAACTGTTTTTTGAGACCAGGACATTTTTTTCTCTGTGGATTTTGATTGTATGATATTATTGTCCTTTTTCACTTTTCTCCATATTTTAACAAATTGTCTTTGCTCTTTGGCTTCATTCATTTCATTTCCAATTTTCTGGTTTCTCAAAAAATTAACTAGTTTTTTATTTCCTTTCTTAATTGCTTGGTATTTTCCCTTCTTTTTTCTCCCTCTTCTGTTTCTTTCTTGTATCAATTTTTTCAACTCAAGATTGTCATCATATAGGTTTTTTTCCTTCTAGGTTTTCTTGGGAGAGTCTCATGTGCTTTAGATGATGACGATATGATAACATTGTTTGATTCTTCATTGTTTGATGTTTTGATCAAAATTTTTTGATATAAATTTGAACTCTAGTTTATTACTGTATTCTAAATGTACCCTTTCTTTTTTTATTATATCTCAGTGTTTTTTTTGTTTTATGTCGGTGGAAACAAGCTATTTTTTTGGCTGGCGTTGTAGTTTAGTTACAAGTAATTTGTGATCTGATTTAAAGTAATAGTTGTATATTCTAACATCTGTCACAAAATGCCTAATCTATAAGTTTGAGATGCTGGAGTTAATAACCTTTTTTGTTAATCTTTATCTGGGTTATGCCATGTGATGCAGTTTTTCATGGGATGATCAAACCATGTGTTAGGGATGGAGTAACTTTTTCAGTTTAGCAAGAGTTCTCCATTGCTGTTAGAGGCAACTATTTCAAAGAGTGATGTCTTCATACCATCAAAGGAGCAATTGGCATTTAAAAATGTTTGAGGTAACATTAACATCCCCATTCATGCACAGTTTTCAGTTTTTTTCAACTATACAAATTTTACATAATCCTGTATAGAATTTTGCTTTTTCTGAGACAGCGCTTTTTAAAAAATGGGCATTTATCTTTTGGAATTGGTCGTTTTTTCTTTCTTTTATTCTTCTCCCATTTACTTGATTTTTTGGGACCAGGGGTTGCTTGGCTTTCTAAATTACCCTAAGTAATCTGGAACTTTTTTTCTGTCTGTTTCTAAGAATGCAGGTGAATGCACATCCCTGTGGCAATATCAGCCCATCAGTCTTCTTAGTGTCATCAGCAAACTCCTTGAGAAAGAAGGTTGTTGATCACTTCAACAGGGACAACCTCCTGAGGGACAACAATATGGATTTCGCCCTGCTAGGTTCACAGAATCTGTGAAGCATTAGACAATAAATACATCATGAGGATTGCTTGAGATATATTGAAGGCCTTTGATAAGGTGACACATGAGGTGGGTTGCTACACAAGCTCACCAGATATGGAATCACTAGAAGAGTTTCCACAATTATCAAGTCCTTCATAATATTATAAAGTCCTTTCCTGAAGGTTGTTAATAACCAGACCTTCAAGGTCCATGAAATCAAGGCAGGCATCTCCCAAGGCATCTTGGTTTTACACTCTTTCTGCTTTATAGTAATCATCTGCCTAAAACCACACTCTGATCTTTAGTGAATATCTATGCAGATGATACAATGGTATACGGGTGAACCTCCAAGACTCTAGATGATCAAAGCCTGGCAGCTGATATCTCCTCTAACCTAGCTCTAACAGTTCAATGGGGGAAAAACTGGTTTGTCACATTCAATACCTCCAAAATATAACGTTTCATCATCACTGAGCAAAACTTGAATTTTTGCCAATTGTGATGTATGGGTGCTTTCTTCCATTTCACCCCTTGCTTTGAATGCCTTTTGGGATTTAAGCTCACTCCAAGTTGAACTTATATATATGATCCAACACTAAAGATGCTGGAAAAATGATCAGTTCCTTGTACCACTCCAGTAAGTACCTGACTCTTTCTTTTATGTTATACCTTTACAAGAGTCAGATCAGATGGAAAATGGAATACAGGTATATCTCATCCTATGTTGTTAATGGTTTCCAGAGATCACGACCTAGGTTGAAAAACAGCTTAAGTCGAAATAACCACTCTATAAACTGCAAGTAAGCACTCCCCATTGCATATTACAGTATTTATGATATGTACATACAGTATTCTGAATAAAATAATTTACCAGCAATATAGCCTTATGCTTAGCATTAGCAATGAAAGAACGCTCTGGCAATTTTTTCCAATATAATCCAGTTTCATCAATGTTAAAAATCTGTTCAGGAAGAAACCCATTTTCTTTGATGATCTTAGCCAATGCTTTAAGAAAATCAGCTGCTGCTTGTTCTTCAGCTGATGCACTTTCACCTTGCTTCTTTATAGAGTGATAACTTTTCATTCTTTAAATCTCATAAACCAGCCTTGACTCATTTTAAACTTTCTCATCTGGGTATTTTTTGGTTCAGTTCCTCAAACAAAGACAATGTTTTCGCTTGAATGATTTCTTGACTAATAGCAGTACACTGACGATTCAACCTATCAATCCAAAGAAAAAGAAGTTATTCCATCTCTCCAAAGATTTTTCCTCTTTTCTTATTGATAACAGTATTCTTCATCCCTAGGGCATCAGATTTGATATGTGCCAAATTCTTATCCTTATTGTGAACAATTGTCGATACAAGGAGTTGATTTCGCTTGTCCCTATGCTTCGTGAATTTAAATGTCCTACGAGGCTGGCATCCCGTTCCCACCCTTTCACCGTTGAAACTGTTAGATGTAGACGTCTCTTTTACTCCAATAGCTTCATGTCTCACACATCTCGCCTATGGAACTCCCTTCCCTATTACTGTTTCCCTGACAAATACAATCTCCAACGGTTTAAGTGTAGCGTCAATCAACATCTCCAGTTGCCTTGATCTATCCACTTCCCTTCTCCACATCCTTTCATCTTTCATTCCTATCTGCTCTCGCTCCAAATCTTCTGTAACCCCCTTGCCTTGATCGACCCACTGTCTTTCTCTTTCTCCACATCCTCTCCTTTACCACTCCTATCTGCTCTTCCTCCAACCCTTCTGTAACCCCATGCATGATAGTGGCCTCCAGCCTTGCTTGGGGTGATACGCTTAAAAAAAACCCCAAAAAAACCGTTGCTTGACTCATTCCAAAAGATCAAGCAATCGATATAACCTTTTTGCCTTTTTCATGGTGTTTTAGCATAGTAAGTTTATCGTACAGTGTTATAGCATGATGCTTAGCACTTGCACTAGGAATTTTCTTAGGAGCCAAATATAAAGTCACAAATGAATGAGAATGAGAGAGCAGCCGATAAGCAGACGTATATCATGCATATGCCTAAACTAAACTGGATTTCAATTTCATGGGAATCACAAGTGGTGCTAACAATGATGCCAAATGGTAGATATTGGAACTACTGTGGAAAACACCAATATTGAGCTGTTAAAGACCGTTAAATAAGTCGACAACACAGAGTCACATATGTTTTCATATCTTGTTCTCTAGAATTTATGATGATTATATTAACATTTACTGTAAATATATGTATTTTAATATGATTTTATATATTTTTATTCTTATTTATTGCACAGTTACATAATTTTGTGCTTTTAATGCTTTTCTAGTGATATTACGACTTCAATATTTGTGACGGACAGATGTAAAGTCAAATAAAATGACTTAAACATGATTTTTATTTTTCCATATCTTTTTTTGACAAATGACGTATAATCAAGAACGACTTAACACAAAATGACATAACCCGAGGTATACCTGTACTACTGCTATATCTGGGCTGCAGTTGTCCAGTCTTTGCATTCCAGTCTTGATAGAGTTCCAAAGCATCTATGTGACCTTGTTAGTGATGAATTATTTTCCATCTTACGACCCCTTTCCCACAGATAAGATGTCACAAGTCTCTTGTTACTTGTTACTCCATTGCTATTTCCATAGAAAATGTTCTGACTAGCTACATTCCTTAGTTCCACCAACTCTAACCCTCACAGCCAAGACCTGCCATGCCATGTACACTGAGGTGAACCATTCTTTTCCTTTTTGTATTCCATTAGTATGAAGAAAGTGCTACTCAAACAGCTTCTTCCCATGAACCACTATATTGTGGAACTAGCTCCCAAGAGGATGCTTTCCTGACCACTGCAAACTTAACCTTTTCAAGTCTATGGTTAAACATTATCTATCCCACATATCCTCATAAACTTTGTTTTTTACCTCTTATTCTTATTGCTCAGACAACAATCTCCTTTAGTGACCCTCTACCTTGAGTGGCTCTTAGGCCTTATATAGGTTGATCCTCGAGTGGAAGATTTTCCAAGTAACAATTTTTTGTCATATCTTGGAGATGATAAATTACTACAGAAAACTTACTCTCTAGTGCAGATGTTCTATACTTCTCTTTCTATGTTCCATGTCCATTCAGAACGTGGCTGGTCATAGCTCTCCACAACCTCCTATCCCTTGCAAGCCCATAGCAACATTTGTCCCATTGCCAAGTCTCTCTTCCCATTCTGCCATCTATTCACACAAGTTCATCATGTAGGTTATCTGATGCTTTTCCTTTCTCCAAGCCCTCTTTCCCCATTATATGTTCCCAAAATCCTAATCCCTATTCTACCAACCATTTCATTAAGCGAGTAAGCTAGGTTATGCACTTTTTCCTCTGTCCCTCTTGCCTTTAATATGTCCTGTGAGTGTCAAATTTTCTAAGCCCTCTTACCAATGCTACCAAAGAATTATTGTTTCAGGTTACCCTTTGCTGAAAAGATTCCTGCATTAACATGCATGGCCTTGGTGTTTACATCTGGGATAATCTTCTGATGGCCAGGGAACTGTCTCTTGAGACCCATGACTACTTATGTGTCCGAGAAATTTCAGTTCTCTCTTTCTCTAAACTGTATAATAAATGCCTCGCTGCTTCCTGCTTTCCAGCCTGCTGGAAGTCATCATCAGTTTTTCCAGTTTTTAAGAACTCTGGTGAGCCTTTCAACCTTTCCAGCTATCAGCCTTCTACCTCTTTTTGGGAAACTCCTAGAGGTCCTAATCCGAGCTAAATTGGTTCATCATTTCTGATCGCAAGGCCTTTTCTCAGACAAGCAATGCAACTTTTGTTTCTTCAGGTCAATTGATAATGTACTGATGATAATTGCAGAAAGACTTTATCATGCTCTAAATAAAAACAGTGATGCCTGAGCTGTAGCACTGGACATCTCGAAAGCCTTTGACAGAGTCTGGCATTCAGATCTTCTCCACAAGCTGAAGAGTTATGGTATTTCCAGACACTTTTTTGAACTGATCCAGTTTTTCCTATCAAATTATGAAATGAAAGTTATCCTGAATAGCCACTTGTCTAGATCCTTTTGTACTAACTCGGATGTCCCTCAGCGATCCATCCTTAGTCCTACTCTGTTTTTAATTTTCATTAATGACATTATCTCTCAACTTATCTACCATTTACTCTTGCCTCGAGCGTAAAGGTCAAAATGGCAGCCAATGTCCAAAATGACTTTAAGTCCATCGTTAACTGGAACAAAAGATGGCTTGTTAATTTTAACACCTCCAAAATTAACTTCTCTCCATTAATCATCTGAGAGACCCCTCCCTGCCTTCCATCAGCATGGCTGATGATAACCTTGGAAAATGACTCGTACCTTATTGAGCTGATATTCTCAGCTGACGTAAAGTGGAAAGACTATAATAATAATTGGCCACTCGATATCGAGGACACCCGTTGCAATGCACAGCTAGCTAGCGCATATGGCAACATTTGCACAGGCATTTTTGCAATTTCCCAACTGGGAAATGCCCACAGAGCCCACCTGCAGTTTATACTGTTATTGGCGTGTGCAGAACCAATTAACAGTTTTAGAGCGTTGGTGCAAACCCAGCGTGATCATAAATGAACAAGGCTGGCCACCTCAACTCGCAATCACAGTGTTTTTGTGATATTGTGCTAGCTTTGGCCAACGAGGTCTTCCACACAGTTTCCTCTCCCAAATTCACTCACAAGGTTTTGGTGGACCCGTGGCTATGGAACAGACACTTGCCAAAGGTGCCCTGTGCTTGGAGTCCGATAGCTGCTGAAATTAATTCCAGCCAGGATTCGAACTCGGTGCCTCGTGATTCTAAAGCAACGCCTTAGACCACTCAGCCACACAGCCACACTGCTTACAGTACCAGGTGTTCCCAAGCGGTCCCCCCATCTAAGTACTGACCTGGCTCTACGATGCTTAACTTCGGTGATCGAACGGGAACCGGTGTGTTCAGCGTGATTTGACCGTAATACAAAAGACTATATTGTATCAATTACTAATTCAGCTGCTAAGTTGGTTCACTGAGTCAGGTGAGACAATTTTTCTCTCCTGAATCTATCTTACATATCTATAAGTCTACCATTCATCCATAGTATATTTCTGTTACATATGGTCTGGTGTCCCTCCTATTTACCTTGAGCTCTTTGATAAGATCCATAGAAGGATCAGCAATATTATTGGTCCAGATCTGGTGGCTCAGCTTCAGTTACTTTCCCGCCACCACTATATCTTGTCTCACTATATCTTTATAAATAATTTCATGGTAATTGTTTGGATGTGCTCTTCACTATTGCATCTAGACTTTTTGAATCTAAGTGCAGTACTAGATTAGCATCAAGATCTCATCAATTTACAGTTGAGCTGGCTAGATGTAGCTATAAATTCTATACTAACAGTTTATACTCTCACACTTCTTGGTTGTGGAACTCCCTTCCAGCTTCATGCTTTCCAGCCATCTTTAATCTGCAAAAGTTTAAATGCAATGTCAATCACTATCTACTGTCCTCCTGATTACTCTCTTCTCTCTGTACTTATCATTATTGTTTTTCTTCCTAATTCTTCCACAATCTGTAACCCCTTGTGTTTTAGTAGCTTTACTGCCTTGTTTGGGGTGATACTAATTAAAAAAAAAAAAATTCTGCCGCATGCTCTAGTCATCAAAATTGGGTTGAAAAGTTTTTGATTTCCTGATGGAGTTTATACTCATTTCCATTAAGCTAAAGTTAGCAGACATAAAATGTCTATTCTTTTTAATAAGACTTGTTTGCAAGAACAGAGTTACTGCCAAGATATACGGAATTTAAATTACAATTAGATGATCATGCATGTCGATGATATATGACTTATTGCTTTTTATTGCATTAGATTTAGCTTTCAAACAGAAAATACTGACACTTTTAGAACAATGTGCCTCTTAAAAGATACTTGCTTTTGTTTTCTTCTCTTTGCTTACTCACATCCCTGATGATGACACATGGAAGTCAAAAGCTTGGACATTATGTGAATTTTTGCTATGAATCCAATTGTAAAACTGATTAAAAATTATTGAATCCATTACCATTCAACATGACAGCCAGACATTAATTGCAAAATATCTTTAGTCTAAAACCCTGTATTCTTAAAAGCATAAAAAAAAAAAATTGTTCTATTACATATTGCCATTACACGTTACTGATATAGGATTTACTGCATTCTACCACATTGAATTTAGCTTTCAAACAAAAAATAACAACAGTTCTGAAAAATTAAATATATAAATCTTTAGTTGTAACTTGAAATGTGATATTTTGACAGGCTAAAGTAAAACATTTAATTTTATAGAAAAAGTACATTCTTTGTATTAAGATATTCACGGTCCAGAAATGATCCATTTTGAATATTTTGAGACCCATTTGTGCAGGCTTGATATAATTCAGCAATCAATCAGTTGAGATTTTACAATGCATGCATGAACAGACACTCTCCCATCGGGTTATTCAGTTGGCAGTGAAATACGATTGCGTGAACTGTGCAGTCATTAATGCACTGATCATGAAAATGCATCTGTGTCTATTCTTTACATTTTCTGCAAGGATTTTATGCACTCGGATGAATTAGCCTCTCCTCTACAGTCCAGATTTAATGACATCGAACTTCTGTCTTTTACCAAAGATAGGCTTACTATATGTTCCAGTTTGGCTGGGATAATCCTGATTTGATGAGTCTGTTCTGGTGTCTCAGTAGAGATATACTCTCAGGTGCCAAATAAAAGGTAGGGGAGAGTCATAATAAATGATGGCGATTTGAAAAAATATGAAAATGTAATAAAGAGGTTGTGGATAATAAAAGGTGGATGGAAAAAATGAGAAACTCTGAGAAACAGGTGAGGAGGCAATAAATGGTTTGCTTGGAAAATGATTAAAATCAATAGGACCCGAAAGAAGTAAAACTTATAATAAATGTTCATCAATGTTGTTTTTAATTAAAATGCTTTAAGAAAATTGAAAATACTTCCATGAAGTCTTCACAGCATTACAATATAAATAAATGTTCATCAAAAAAGTCAAAATTAATAAACAGTGGAGAGGATCCAAATAAGCTCAGCGGGGTTGGAAAGCATTCAGAAAAATCAGCTCTCAACTTGGTATCTGTAATGATGACACAATCATTTACTACTGTCTTGATACTAAGTCTAATCAGTTCAATATGGTCAAATTGGTAGCTGATTTCACAAAAGTAGGAGAAGGATTTTTTTTTAATTGAAAAAAGCCATTAAGACACAAGAGGTGTGAAAGAATTAGAAAACAGAAACATTATTAAGGAGCGGTAACAATAGAAGAGTAATCAGGAAGACAGTAGATAATGATTGACATTGCATTTAAATTTTTGAAGATCAAAGTTGGCCAGAAAACATGGAGCCAGAAGAGAGTTCCACAAGTGAGAAGTGCAAGAAAAGAAACTGTCAGCATAGAATTTATGGTTACATCTAGCAAACTCAACTGTAAATTGATGAGATCTCTACACAAGTCTAATACTGCACTTAAATTCATAAAGTCTAGGTACCATAGTGAAGAGCACATCCAAACAATTACCATGAAAGTATTTATAGAAAAGGCACAGGGAAGCAACTTATGGTGATAGGCAGTACTGGGAAAAGAATTTCTGAGGTCCGGTACTCAGATTATTTTGAGGCACCCCAAGTCGGAAAAGGAGATGCTGGGACAAACAAATTCAATCTAGCATGTCTTACAAGACTTTTTAAATAGCATGTTTTACATGGCAACCCTTGCAATTGAGTGTAATTTGGCATGAGAATTAGACTTTGAGGAACTCATTGCACATTTTGCTTCAATGAAAGTTCAAAAAATGCATTCTTAAGTCGCTTTCGAACTGGTTTTAGTCTTTGTATTTTTACAATAAAATACTGGTTCATAATTTTTCTCTCTTCTTTTTGTAAAGAAGATCCCCCCTCGCCCCAACCTCTAAAAGTATTTTCTTGAGGCCCCTTGATTTTGAGGCCTGGCACATTTGTGCCAGCTGTCCCCACTTCTTGCTGCCACTGGTGATGGGAAAGTGACTGAAGCCAAGACAAGTCAGGACCAATAATATTGTTCATTCTTCTTTGGATTTTATCAAGAATCTTTAAATAAATAGCAGGAGCACCAAACCATACGTGGCAGCAATATTCTGTGCATGGGTGAATGGTTGACTTATAGATATGCAAGATAGATTCAAAAGAAAAAAATTGTCTAGCATAACACAGTGAACCAACTTTCTTAGCAGCTGACCTAACAATGGATTTAATGTACTCTTTCTACTTCAGGTCAGATGACGATGTTAACCTGAGAAGACCCAATGAGTCACTCTCCTGGAGGTTAGCATCAGCCATACTGATGGAAGGCAGAAAGGGGTCTCTCAGATGATTAACAGAGAGCAGTTTTTTAGAGGTGTTAAAATTAAGAAACCATTCTTTGGCCTAGTTGACAACAAACTGTAGGTTGTTGTGAGATCAGTCGCCAATTTGACCTTATCAAACTGATCACATTTAGTATTGAGACAGGAGTAAATGGTTGTGTCATCAGCATAGATACCAAATTGAGAGCTAATGCCACCTGGAAGGTTATTAATGAAAATAGTACAGAAGGCTCTAGAAGAGTAGCGATTCAGGATAACCTTCATTTCACAATTTGATAAGAACAACTGTATCAGTTGAAAAATTTGGAACCTGAGAGTAAGCAATCAATATTTGTTTTTGTAATAAAGGAGTTGCCGAGAGAAGGTGCCCTGAAAAGAATTTGATTGGCAACATGCATTGTTTGTAGACATAAGCAGAATTGGTTTTGGTGTGATTTGAGCCCGAGCTTCACATTAACCAGTTGAGATTGATTTATCCAAGTAGAATGAACAGACAATAGACAAGTCAGTATGTTGGGAGAGTGACATGATTTTCATAGGCATATGTGAATTTAATTCAGACATCTGGATCAGGTAGAGAATAAAAGAATGAATGAGATTGACACTGAGAGTTCAGGAGAAAGCGTTCTTAACTGTGTTTCTAAGGACAGCCAGGGTGAGCAAGAAATTGAGATGAGCGACTGTGTTTCTTTCAATTTGTCTTGTATTTCATTTTCTTTTTACTTCATTTTTCTTTTGTATGTCAGCCATGAATTTTAAGAAATGTTGGCTCATGAAAATGCTTTATTAAAAAAAAAAAAACTGAACCTATAATAAAAATTGAAATCTGTCTCAGTTTGATGCTTAGAAATTAGGGTAACTTGTCATTGTATGACTAAGGATGTGAGTAAGGAGAATGGGATGAGACAGTAGATTGTATTAAAAAGTCAAAAGGATGTTGAAATAAAAGTAGTAGTTTGAAAGGGCTAAAATGCAGGCTATTTTTTTTAGTAATATTAAATGGTTAGCTGCTCAACTGACAGATTTAGTATATTAATTAATTTTTTTTCTTTCAAAGCTTATTTTTCTGAAATATGATTTTATTGCTGGATCAAAATGATGCAATTTCTAATTTTCTGTCAATTCATGTGGAATCTCTTTGTCCAAATTTTGTTTCATATTTACTTAATTGCATTTAAATGACAGGAAACTTATAACAAATATTTTACTGGCTCAGCTAAAAGCAGTGGCAACCAAAATTTTCACAGGTAAATGACAGGTTGTCATCATTTTACAAGTAAATGGAATAAATTTCAACAAGGAGATATTTTCAGGTATTTTTATATAATAAATGATTAACAAAGAGGAGAATTTATACTAGTTTGTATATAGCTAAAAAGAAAAGGAAAAATATTCAAAATTTAGCTATCACAAAGTTTGTGTGTATGTGATATCTCTATCTATAAAAGGCAGGATGTGTGTGTGTGTGTGTGTAACGAATGCATGGCTGCAATTTTCTACGGATTTGCACCAAAATTTACATATACATGCTCCAAGTTAGCAAAAAGGCGAAGACCAACTTTGCATTTCCCAACTCCCATCGGTAGTGGAAATAATTGATTTTTTCATGCTTCTACGGCAGTTTTCATGTAGTTTGCGGCCATTTTCTACTGGCCAGATAAAAACCCTTAGCTGGCTGCCACGAATAGGCAGGAAGATTCTATTGGCAAGCGTGAGAGCCAACAGCTGACTGACATGAATGTTAACTAGCATGCTAGCATGCAAAAAAAATCGATAGCTGCATTCTTCACAAGTGGGAAAAATTTAAATCTAAAAGTATTTGTTGTTAACATTCATTTTTCATTCGGTTTTTCCAGTTATGAGTCCTTTTTTAAAGCTGATCGTTTTGTGTTCCTTTTGTTTAGTTCTTTTTTTGTAACAGATTTAATGTTTAGCATAGAGCTTAGAAAAAATTCGCAGTGTGAGACAGGCAAGAAGTAAGGCATGTAGCAACATCAGCACGGCAAAGGGCACTCCTTTAAAGGGAAGGAAGGGCAAGAATATTTTAAGTCAAGTGATAGCGATTGCTGTATGAGTCGTACGATTTTTGAATTAAGCATGGGCAACGTCAGGCCATGCTGCTAGTATGTGATATAAAAGTTCAGTCATTAGTAGCCCAGGGGAAAGAAGTCTTCTCCAGTGCGGACAAAGGCTCATATGTAGACACTGCTACATCTTGGAGCAAAAGAAAGAAAGAGGAAGTCATAAAACTGAGCCACCTAATGGGCATCTTAGCAGACCAAGGGTGGGTAATACCCCCAAACTGTAAAATTTGTTCAAAGGGTTTGAATTGATTTTTGCTTCATCTTTCACAATTTCTTCCCACTTCTGCATCACTCACGATGTTAGTGAATCTTCCTCAGTTTGTTTAAGGTGAAATTTTTAAGATGAAATTTCTGAACTTCATATTGTTGAAGTGAATACTGAAAAGTTTTCAGTACATCCCAAAATCAGAGCTAAACATCATTTTTTACCCTTGATGCCACTATTATTTTAACTACCTTCACTCCTCAGCAATGTTTATGGTTTCAAAAAGCAATGATTAGAATTGTAATAAAATGTAAATATATGAAAGTGAATTTATGCATTTGCTTTGTCCTTGAGTATTCATAACAAAAATAATAAACATTATTTATTTACTAGACTGTTTATTTACACTATTTATTTATATTGTTTATTAAGATAGATGGCAAAACATTGGATAATTGCCAACTGATTTGAACTTTATAAAATGGTAAATAATAAGCATTTCCTTATAGTTGGTTCACATATATTTATAATTTAGTAAATGTTTATAGATTTATAAATAAAAAATTGTTTTCATGTTTATTTCTCTAGAAATTGGTAAATGATAAATATGTCCTTGCATAGTTTTAATAGAGTTGTATTAGTTTTTAGATTGTTGTAAATTTAAAATAATTCTTGTAAATCTCATAAATAAATAGTGTTTAATATTTTTGTTGTAAATTCTTAATAATAAAAAATGTATAAATTGACTTTTATCATATGTTTAGGTTTTATTACAATTCTAATCATTACTTTTTAAAACAGTAAACATTGCCTAGGCATGAAGATAGTTAAAATAATAGTGCTGTGAAAGGAAATCGATACTGTATGTTTTGCCGGCATGAAGGTTAAATGTTGCCATTTTTTAAAAGGTTTCTTTGGTCAGGCCGAGAACTTTTCAGCAACCTCTTGTATTATTTGCTTGTCATTAGTTCCTTTACCAAATGCAAAATTGATATTTCTCTCTGCATTTAAACTCTTTTTCTTTTTTAATCATTTCATGCCAAGCAAGGTAATAAAGCAACTAAGATGGAAGGTGCTATAAAAATAGTCATCATACTTGTTATGCAGACAACATAGTTTGAAGGATGTAAGAAAAAGAAGTGAAAAAGATGGACTGAAAAATCAGGTTCAACAGTAAAGAAGCCAAAATGATACACACTTGCTTAAATCATGACTCATTGCATGCCCAACACTTCATGTCCAACCTAATGCAATGGGACACTTGCCAGATTTACAATAACAAATGATAGATTATAGATACTCACTCAAATCTCTCTTGATTGCACTATGAATCATTTTGTTTGTGATGCTTCATGCTGTACAACTTAATATAGCATCAGTAAGAGTCAGATTTCAGATAACAAAATGATATTCTTTCAGACACACTGACTTAAATCAATTTTGATGGTACAATGAATCACTGTGAATCTTACACTTCATGCGGTAGAATCTAAGATATTTTTCTGTCCCTCTCATTATCATTCTCAAGTTTTAGAGCAAATATATTTGTACCGCCTCCCATTACACATCTGTCTCACACACATGCGTACCTCAGAGAGCCAGATAAAAGACTTATGGCAATCAAAACTCTGAAGACAGAGTCCTATTCATCAGTAAGTTTACTAAAAGCGAAGAGGATCAAACTAAAAAAAGAAATACAGTGTAACCCGGATATAAGAGACCCGGATATAAGAGAGATGTTCTCTGGTCCCAAATTAGAGCCTGTGTTAATGTATATATAATAGATCAAACCTGGATATAAAAGACCCGGATATAAGAGACTTCTTCTCCAGTCCCAACAACTCTTTTATATCTGGGTTACACTGTACAAACCTTTTAGCAAAATATAAACTTGTTACTAGTTTAATCAGAATCTTCTTCTATGTGTTCAGGATATAGGCTATCATGGCTTTCCACAACTTTCTTTTCATGTGGCTCTTAGCAGTTTGTCTTCTTTTGCTAAAGTCCCTGCCCCTCACCATTCTGCCATCCATTTATACAAGCTCATGAATTAAATGGCTTGCTGCCTTCCCCTATCTCTCTTGCTCTTGATTGTTTTCCATGCCCTCCTTCCTCATTATGTGTTAGTTGGAATAACACAGTAAATAAACCGATAAAGAAGAAATATGACAAAGCTGGCCAAAGGCTGAACTGTCTAAATGGGTAAAGGAGGTAGCGAGTAGTTTGTTGACAGGAATAAGTTATAAAGTTTGCAATAATAAGTATGCAGAAAGAAAGTTACATGAAGTTACAGTATGACACAATGGGAGAACAGTCAACATGTGGTGAAAGGTGTTCTACATGAAGTTCAGAGCAAAAATGTTTACAAAGTGGCTGCCTTAAAGAAATGTTCAAATAGTAAGATATTAAAGGAGAAAAAGATTAAGTAGTTATATATCAGTGATGATATAATTTGTGAGTAGAGTTAGGAGGATAAGAAAGTGAGAACTGCATGCTTTAAACAGGAAGTTGTCAAAATAGTGACTAATCACAAACGTACCTAAATTAAAAAGGGATGAACAAGGGGAAAATAAGATAATAGAGGTGCTGTACCATGGCAACAAAACAGTATTTATGAGATTATAATCCTCTGCTAAACCAACATTTACACTTATTTATGTGTTACAAGAATAGCATAACTTATTTATTTATGTGAGCTATGAATTGGAGATACCAAAATCAAACAAGTACAGAAGTGTTTTAACAGACGAGGGAAAAATATGACACTGAAATTTGAAGAGGTAGTGGGAATATCTGAGATATACAATGAGGAAACAGGGCTTGGAGAATTTAACACTCACATGTGGTTCTACTGAAGGATGTTGATAATACCATGGACAGTGTGTATAAATAACAAGAATGTTTTAAGGAACAAAATAACTTCCAGAAATTAATCAAACGGGAAAATTTCATTAGAAGCAAAGAAAAGACTGCTGAACTGTTATGTAATATCAATCCTCCTATATGGCAGTGAATGCTGAACAATTTCCTCATGGATGAAGAGGAGACTTGAATCAACAGAGAGGAAGTTTTAAGAAAAATGGAAACAAAAAGGAAATTTATACTTAAAATTAGGAAGAGGCAGTTGAAATGTATGGAATGCATAATGAGGAAAGGGGGCTTGGAGAATTTGACACTCACATGTGATTCTACTGTAGGATGTTGAGAATATCACAAATGGAGTTCATAAGCAGTGAAAAGTTTTAGAGAAAAGGAAAAGAAAAAGATACTTATACTTACAATCAGAATGAGACAGTTGAACTTTCAGGGACACATAATGAGGATAAAGTGCTTGGAGAATTTAACACTCAAAGCACATATTGAAGGCAAAAGAGATGGAGAGAAACAACAAGTAACCTACCTAACAAGTGTATGTAAATGGATAACAAATTAAGGAATGAGAGGGATACTAAAAAGACATTGCTAGGAGGTACAAAGTCATAGAGAACCTTAATTGCCATCTTGCTAAAGGGACACAGCGCATAAAAGAAAAAGGAGATTCAAGTAAGTGCATATTGTGAGATACTTTTTGCTTTGCTTGGGGTGAAATGAAAAAAAAAATAATACTATTTTTGTCCTATAATAAATGTTATTCATTTTATATGCATATATTATGCACCAGAATGCTTCCTCAGTGATATTTATTCTGGGGTCATAGAAAGATTCAGGCCTCCATGACATCAGACTTTCTCTCCCATGGGCCCAGCCAAGAGCAATCATTTCTTGACTAGCATTCTGGCAAAGTTTCTGCATGATTAGAAGAACTGTAACAATATTTGCCTACTCAAATGAGATGCTTTTATTCAATCCTGGCCAATCAGAGGGGCAGTTTCCATTTGACTAAAAAAAAAAGTTTGCAACATTCCAACTTACACACTTCTCTGAGAGCCCCTCCCTGACTGACTCCCCCAGAAAAGAGCAACACCAGGCCACCATTGGCCAATTAGTGAGATCAACAAAAATACACACCAAGTTTCAATTACAAGCTTTGATGAACATTCAATACATGTCACTATCAACTCCACAAAACTGCCACCAACAACCCAGTACTTCTGCCACTATGCAGAGAACCAACCAAAGGAAGTCTCAGTAAATCCATTTATTCTATGAAATGTATATACAAATGTAACAACCATTCTGGGTCAGAGGTAGTATTTTCTATTGAGTTTTACCTCCAAATCTGGAGTCATATTTTACATGAGGCTGATATTTTCTTAAGCTAGCTGTGACTGAGTCTAAACACAGAATGTCAGTTCATAATAAGATTTCATAACATTTCCCATCTAGTTTCAGACACCAAAACTAAACTATAGAAACTAGAGATTGCAATCACATTGTACACATATTCACATACTGTCATCTCTCAAGAGAAAGTGGGTTTATTTTTGAGTGCATATATTTACCAATATAAATGTCTCGACCCAAAAGATTTTTCTTCTGACATCTAATTATATACATTTATCTTTTCTACTTGTTTTTTGGTTATTTTTCATTCAATTGGCAGCACCAAATAATGGCTTCAACTTGCCATTATTAGTTTGTGATCATAAATGCTTCTCTGTTCGATTAGCATCTTTGTTTTATTTTTTTTATTTTTCTTGGCTGCTGCTTCTGTAAACAACTAGAGAAAAGCCAATGACACAGGGACATGGAATTAATCACGTCTTATTAAAAAAATCATTCAAGTATCATTCTATTTGAAAATTGCCTTACTTTTCATCTCATATCTTTTAATCTTTTCTGTTTTTTATCAACTCCAGTGGAACAGAAAAGATAAAACTCATGTAAGAAATGTGATTCCAGGCTCATCAGGTTGGCCATAACTATTGAGTAATGAGTTCACTAAATAACCCAAATAACCCAATAATGGTCGACATGTAAAATCAACCAACCCAACTTTAAAAAAAAAATCATTTCACTCCAAGAAAGGCGATAAAGCCACTAAGACGCAAGGAGTTATTGAGGAGAGAAAAGACATTAAAAGACGAGGATCAAGGAGACAGAATACAACAATTGATGTTGCATTTAATTTTTTGAAAATTGTGTCTGACTGGAAAGCTTGAAGCTGGAATAGAAGCCATTAGCATAGAGCTTATGCTTACACTTAGCAATTTCAACAGTAAAATGATGAGACCTAACTAGCACTATGCTTAAATTTAGACTGTTCTACTTATCCACTGTGCCACAGTGAGGACACATGGCACAGTGGATAAAGGCGTTAGTTAGATCCAGTGACAGGACCCAAAGAGTGTGAGTTCAATACCCAGTTAAGGCAGTGGAAAACTTTCAGAGGGAAATTAACAGGAGATAACTGATAACTGACATCCATTAAACATGGTACATGGAACTAGAACAGTCTACCTCAGTGAGCGAAATAAAGGGTTCAGTTCGACATTCCAACCACCTGAAGAAGGCTGGAGCGTACAATGGCTGAAACGTTGTAATAAATATGGCGACAAAGATGAGGACCATAGTCCGAATAATGTAAATAATGTACATAATACCTCATCTCAGAAATATAGACAGATATTAATACCTCCTATTATGTTAGTTCACAATGTCAGAGGCTGATGTTGATCATATGGCTGTCAAGAGTGAACCATCTTGCTAATAATTCATAACTTCTTAATTCAGACAGCAGCTGGGTGGTAAAATGGTATCTGGCAAGAAAAGGCATACAAAGATGAGTTGTATCATTGAAGTTTTCCATGCAGAAAAAAATTGACATTCAATTGATCAATGCATAAAATAAAGAGTGTGCTTTAAACAGCATGAGTCAAAAAAGTAATATTTATGTAGCAGAATGTGAACAATGCAGCCTGGTAATGATGTTGAAGACACTGCTGCTCAATGTGGTTGATGGAAACATTTCAAACTGATGAGAAAAATGGCAAATCTGAAAAGGGAGATGAGAATACTCTTGCCTGATGAATTAGTAGTAGTTTGTGCCTTGTGCCACTTTGAGCCAGTGTTTAGCAAGTTGGTCTCAGTTTATTATTTAAAGAAGTAAAAGGGTAAATTTTTATTAGGTGACTCATACTTGTGGTTTTATGCCAGACTAAACAAAACTTAGTAAATTCATTTCTTGGAATGTAGAAACAATAATAATAATTGCGCATGAACAATGCCAGGTTGCCTTGCTGTGAAAAGATAAAGCCACAATATGACAACTAATTAAATGTTCAGTTCACTTGTCAAACCACTGAAGTAAAATTCTAAGCAAAGAGTCCACCAAATGTGTTCCAGCAAGTCAATTATTTTGTTTAACACTAATTACCTCCCTTTGCCTTTAAGCGTCACTTTCAATGTTTATTTCTTCCTTTCTTTTATTGACCATTGCTACCCATATAACAGGTACTCTTTTTAGCTTTGATTCTCATAAGTAAACACCGAATCATCATCATCATCAGCAGCAGCAGCAGCATCAGTCCCTTAATCAGATGTAAAGTCACTGCAAAGCTGACCACCTGGCAAACCAGCTTCACATGTCTTGGTAAGTATTCATTCAATACTGATTACCAAAGCTGATAATTGGAATCAACCAAGTGTTTTAAAATCAAGTGCTTACTAATTGGAGCCCGGTTTTTCATCAAAGAAAGAGATTTCCTTAATGAGTTGAGGATCCTCAATATAACTACAACTGGGATTTCTTCATGATTTGTTATTTGTTGAGAGTTTAACTCCAAAAATTGAGTGAGAGAAAGAATAATGTTAAAATTGCTATTTTGATGCTGGTCATAAGGTGGAGAGCAGCAGTGGGTACCCCATACTTTCAGCCTTGTGCCACATCTAAGTTATGCTTAGAAAATCACCATCAGGTGGAGAACTGAAATCTTTTGGCATTATATTCTAGCTATTTCTTCTTAAAGAAAATCTATATTATTAGAATTTGAAAAAGATAAACTGAATAATATCTGAAAGCAGCAGCTCCGCCTAGAAGACATAGGAAGGGTCTACAGAATTTAAAGTTGCATATTGGTGTATGGTAGGGGGTGTACCTGTTCATATGTAAACAATTAAGAAGAAGTATACAAAAATTTGGGTTTCTACTACAGACCATTTGTTCCTTTTTCTGTGGTGACTGTAGGGAAATAAATTTCTCAGTGTCACTTAGGTGTGTCTATTTTCTCTTTTTTGTTCAGAAGATAGGGTAAGTAAGAATAAGCATTATTATAATAGTTGAGCTCAAGTCAGCCTTGTGCAGAGTTGGAACAGCCAATGGAAAGTTTGCACTTACTTAATTGCTGCAGGGTTTAAGCATGGTTATAATGGTCAAAGAAAAGGTTGATTTACTTCATAACTGGAGATTTTGGAAGACTCCTGTGAATGTCATGCTTTGAAAAGTAGAAAGAGAGTTCAGTCATCTGTGGACCAGGAAAACGAAGGTGTCCCAGCTGGGACGTCCTTTTACCATGTTGTACTACATCTTGGAGTGAGAGGGAAAAAAAGAGAGTTGAAGGAAATGTTTGTCTTTTTATAGACTTAAACAGCACCACCTAATAGGCATTTTGTGAAGCTAAGTGGGGTAATAAGATTTCTGGTTCCTATATTGCTAGCCTCATGGGAAAATGTATTTCTTTTTCTTTTTTTAATTATTATTATTTTATTTATTGGCTTTATTTAATTATCCCACAGGTCAAGTGCAATTGTCAAATTCATGTTACAGGTTCCTCTATATTTGGCAGAAAAGAAAATCAGTAAATGAAAGACAAAGATAAAGACAACAAACTCTATCTCAAGACATTCACTTCAAGCAAGATGATCACTTAGGAAATCCCTTAGGTCTCTGAGTGTCTTGCTAGGAAAGGCTTCAACAAATAAGACTACAGTCTAAGATATATAGTAGTAAGGGAACAGAAGAATTAAAAAGTTGGAAAATAATTTTGTCTAAATAAAACTTTTTTTTTGTATAGATTATTAAAACAACCACTCATAAATTTATTACCTTAAATTGATTTACCTCTCTTCTCTCTAAAGGGCATGACATGAAAGATATAAATAAATACACAATGGTAATTATTATATAGTAGATGGTTTGGAGATGTATGCAATCATTAAGTTTTACAATTTTCAGAATTTTTTCATTGTTGATAAAAGTTAAATTCTGACAGTATGAAAGCACAATATTGGGACACTCAGTGATAACTGAACTCCCTGGACAAGTAATGAAGTTTGTTAATCATTGTTTGGGAGAAAAGCAAGCACGGCACTCAGCAAAGTATGGCGTTAATAATAATTATTTTTTTTATTATGAATTATTATTTATTATAATTATTTTATTATGAGTTTTACTCCATCTCATTATTTTTTATCACAATACTCTTTTCATTATTACTATCCGTAAAAAGAGATCACCATTTCTAGAGAGGATCAGTGTAACATTTGTGTACCTTGCCTTGAATGAAAGTGTTGCTTTCCAGCCCTTAAAATGGGTGTCATTGATAGCAGACACAGAAAGAAAACTACAAGAACTCCTACTGAAGATATTGAAAGAAAGTGAAAAGAAAGCACTAAACATCAATTGTATGAAGACTGAATGAATGGTTGTTAACAAAAGAAATAGCACAACATGCAAATTACAGTTTGGAGATACTGAAATCAAACAGGTGTAACAAATTAGACACCTGGGAAGTGTATTAACAGAGGATGGAAAGTGCAACACAGAAATCTGAAGCACTTTGGCATAGCAAAAGATGCCTTCCAAAAACTGAGCAAAGTATTACGAAACAGAAAAATATTGTTATAAACAAATAAAAGAGTGCTGAACTGTTAAATAATAGCAGTCCTCCTATATGGTAGTGAATGCTGAACAATCTCAAGATGAAGAAGAGACTTGAGACAACTCCAATGAGGTTCTACAGAAAGATGTTGAGAATATGATGAATAGAGCACATATGAAACAAGGAAGTTTTAAGGGAAATTGAAAGAAAAAGCTCACATACTTTGAATTAGAAAGAGAGAGTTGAACTTTCTAGGACACATAATGAGGAAGGAGGGCTTGGAGAATTTGACACAGGAAATGATGACGATAAGAGGGATATAAGGAAACAGCAAAAACCTAAAATGCTTATATAAATGGATAGCAGAACAGGAAATGGGAGGGATGGTGAAAAGAGAAACATTGTTACGGGCTACAAAGATGTGGAGAATCATGATTGCCCAAGTTCTAAAGGGACATGGCCCATAGGAGAAAATAAAATGAAGCCAACTTTTGCTATTTACAGTGATAGTGTTTTTATTATTTCTGACAGAAAGCGTCCTTTCTAGCAATATCTGAGGTCCAGACATGAAGTTTTCTCATTATTACATCAATTATAAATTAGTATAATCATTTTTTATTTCAGTCAACATGATTTCTAATGCTATATGACATGTCGGATGAAAGGGTGTTATTATAATATCAATGAGTGAAGAGAGCCATCATGTTTCACTCATATTTGAAACAAAGTGTTCATCATAATTCTTAGTATGATAAAAAGTACAGTTAAGAAGAAATGATGACATCAGATTATTTCTTCTTGAGTTTTTCCCTCTGTTTCAATCAATGAATATTCAGTCATTCCTTGTATTACATACCCATATGAAGTATTGTCAATACTGCATCAATTATTGACGAATTATATTTTTGAAAATCAATAAAATATTGTTATATTACCAAAAGGGCCAGAAATTTAGGTTAGGAGTGACAATATGTTGTGAAGGCAAAAGTGTTTGACTGCATCTTGTGAGATTTTTCGACTAATTAAATAGGTTTCACAGGGTCCTCATAATGACAGATTTAAAGAAAAAGATTGGCTGGTGGTGATTTCATCCTTGACCTTGGTATTTCCAGAAGTGTTGATTGGTGGAGAGAGTTGTGATGTCATTAAAGCCAAGGCTACCAGGATGTGTCATGAAAGTATGCTGCAGAAAATGCTGAAGGGTCAAAGCAATTGCTTGTTGTTAGGCCAAGAAAATCGTGATGTCAGCAAAATTCCTTTAAAAGAAGTTATGTTTCTCAGTTTCTGAACCCAGAAATTCCACAATGGTAATAAAGTTTTGAAATCATTTTTTAAAGAATATCTTTATTCTTCTGCATTTTTGCAATCACTGAATACTTAGTCATTCTTTGTATTATATTAAATTATAAATACCAGTGATAATTTTGTGGTTTTTCTGTTTGAATTTTCTAACTCATAATTCTAAATTTAATAACTGAATAATCTCCTTGTCAGATGACTATAAAATACCCATGGAAATTCCTCAATTCCATTGTTTAATATTTGAGCTTAAAATCCTTTAACAAAATATATTGCAATAAAAATCACAAATATGAATGCAGTTTATTATTTAAAGAAGTAAGAGGGTAAAAATGAAAAGATTTGAAATTAGCAAGATTTTCCATTTCACTGGAACAAATGTTAAATGCATGAGTGTCATCACCTCCCCTATCTTCCCTTTCTTTCTTTCTTTCTTTCTTTCTTTCTTTTTCCCACTCAATCCAAACAGCATCTATCTTTTCCATCTGTCTTCCCTTGCAATCAAAATGGAATAGTCCATTGTTTATTTGAGGTTGCTGGTTCCAATCTGCATAAGAACGATTGCTAAAAATATCTCTTCCCCAAATTTATCGACAAATTATTTGTTATTTCTTGTCTTGAAATCAGAACATTACAATCACTTTTGCAATTACTCTACAGTGTATTTTATATTGATGACTCACAAAGAAACCCTCAATAACTTTTTGTTTTGTTGTATAATTTCATCACATGCAAATTACATGATCATAGCTTGCTAGTCATTAAAAATACCAAGTGCAGCAGAAATATTTACCCATATTTAAACATAAATTGAAGCATACTTCTTCATAAAAATTGTTTCAAAATTTGCATAAGACTTACTGACATTCTTTTGTGTTATTGTTTATAGTTTAATTAAAAATGGTTACTCAAACAAAATATGATTTATAATTTATAAATATGGTTACTCAAACAAAATATGATCTAATTGTCACATTGAAAATGGCTGGTATGAAGAATTGTGAGGTGATAAAATAGTTGAATATTTTCAGAGAAATTGTTTTTTAATGTTTGAAAAAAGTTTCAAGAGAAGCAAATGCCCTCACTAAATCCAATTCCAGGAAGAAACCTTTCAGTGCATACAATTTCAGTCATTAAAGCTTTCAAGAAGAGGGTGAAAATAAATCCAAAAAGAAACATGAGAAAGATGGCAAAAGGATGAATATTTCAGATATGTCACTAAGGAGGATTGTGGATTGTGAAAGAGGATTTATGGCTACAATCACTTGACTTTATCTCTTTTTGCATGTGAACACCATTCTTACTTTGTGAACATTTTGCCTTATTACTGTTGATTTGCCTACTTTTGTCTTGCATATATATTGTTTGATCAGTATTATTTTTCCCTGTTCTTTTTCTTCATTTTCTAATTGTTTATTGGAAATTTTGTCAATTCCATTTGTTGGGCATTGTTGCCAATTACATTTAACCATGGCCAATTACTTTACAATGGGTAAAAGTATATACTGCTCCCTGTAGATTCATTTACAATATTCCTTGCTGTTTTAACTTGAAATAGCAGTTGAAACTGTCATTCTCTTTCTTTCTGCTTGCATTGATTCTGATTATTTTAGTAAAAATACAATTATACCTAAAGCTAGGTACTTTGGCTTTAGTCTTACTTATAAATATGGTGGTTGAGGAAATGTTAGAAAATTACCAATAAATTTTAAATTTACTTCAGTTACTGCTCTTATTTTCTGATAATGGCATGTATGGATATCCATATTTACAAAAATTGGTACGTTTATACAAAATAATATATATATATTCAAAATTATTTTTAAAATACTGGGTGGGGGTCACAGAATTAATTTTAACATTTTACATATCTTTTATTAAATTTGATTAACATTCATGATTTTATCTACAATCTACAAAAATAAAATGAAAGAAAACTAGTCAGAAATGTATATTATTGATTAAATTTTACATCCATTATGTTATTACATTTGACATAATTTTGTTAAATTTAAGAGTTTTCATAATTTTATTAATTCATAAAATTTTCTGATATTTTATTAATTTTCTGATTGACATAATTTTTTTATAAAATTTGACATTCTATTCATAAATTTAACATTTTAAATATCTTATTTTACTTCCTTTTTATTAAATTTTACATTTTTCATATATGTTATTAAATTTTGCATAATTTTATTAACATATATACTCAAGTATAGTAAGAGTTTTGAGGATCAGTTTTTATGCAAAGAAACAGAGAGGTTGTACTATGCATAGGTAATTTTTTTGAAGAGGTTAAAAATCATGTATTTTGGTGTATAGTATACTATATACAATATATAGTATAAAGTATGTAGAAATAATATTCCCCAATTTTTCTTTTTACTATTGACATAAAGAATTTAATTATCAAAAAATACAATTTTTTCTTGACCTTAGGTGTCAATTTCCCATCAAGATTTTTGTTCAAACCTACAAACTTATCACTACCTGATTTGAATAATTGTCCTGAACCAATGTCACTGCCAGATTAGTGAATTCTGGATTAGTGAGGTTTAATCTATATGAATAAAATTTGTATTGATCTTTGGCGAATTAAAAGAAAGTGTCAAATACATACTATTGCAAAGGTTAATTTCCATCAGTAGTTTAGATGACAATAGAAAGGTTGGAAAGAACAGTGACTAAAGCAAGCAAGATGAAAATATTTGTCAATAATTAGGGAACAAAAGGGTGCTGGAAAGTGCTTGCCATGATCAACTCTCAAAATCAAAACAAGTAATAAAAAATCAGATATTTATTTACAAGTCAAGAATTTTCAGCACCACATTGAAATAATGACAGCACTTCACATCAGTGTTCAGAAAATACAAGGAAGGATAATGAAAGCAATTATTCAAGCATCATGCTGAAAACAAGAAAGATAATGATACACAGAAATAATTGATTTAATAATGACAGTACTTCATCTCAGGAGTTCACATTACACTCAGAAATGAGCAAAGATTTGAAGATAAAAATGACAAGAAAGATGAAGATACAATTTATTATAATAATGATAATATTTCAATTCAAAACTTGAGATATCACTAGAAAGTCTGCAATGTGCATGGTTTTAATCATTGACTGAAACAAGTAAGAGAAAGATTATTTGTTAATAAATGATATACTAATATCAGTTCTTTATCTGAGTATGTCAGATAACCCATGGAAAGTTGCAGAGTGCTAAGATTCAACTAGAGTGATTGAAACAAGTAAGATGAAGATACTAGTCAATAACTGATGTAATAATGAGCATACTGGTCAAATCATCATGATCAAACTCCTGAAGATATTTTTCTGATTTGTTCCTGAAATAGAATATCTTGGTTCATTTTTCTCATTTTATGTACAAATTGATTTTCCAGAAACAATACATAAAAATTTCTCCTGTGGCAGTTTTTCTCATTTTCTCATTACTAGAAAAGGTAGAACACACAATTGCTATCAATGAATATGAACAAAATTACTTTTTGTAACCAAGACTTACCTCTTGAACTCTATTACTCAAATCTCTCAAGCTTATGGCCTGTCTACTGAGAAATCATCTTGTAACTAGATATATATTTATATAATCAAAATTATTTGAATGTGCAACATACAAAAAGTCTGAATTGATGAATGAATTATTTTCTGAATGACAACAATGATAAAAAGCATCCAATCAGAAGAGAGAAAGGACCAATCTTGAGAATGAAAAGGAATGAATGAAAATGTGAATGAGAAACTGATTGAATAACAATAGATGAAAGTGAATGAAGAATAAAGTCAATGAATAATATAGTGACTAGATTAATAATTAGTTTTCAGATTCTGAGAAGTGGACAAAAGAAAAGAAACTTTAGTTAAATAAAAATTAGGATAGACAGACATGAGTTACAGTCAACATTAGTCATGTTGAATATTTGTTTAACGAATTTAACTATATTTTATTTAAATTAATTTTCAAAAAATAAAACTTGCTATAGTTTTTTTGCTTTAATAAAACTTAATTTAAAATTATTTATTTTTTTATGTTAGTTATAAACCAAAAAACAATGAAGATTGAATAAAAAAATTATTTTCCATAAGATGGCTGAAAAATATTAATAATACAGACACACATGCACACACACACACACACGCGCGCACACACACACACACACACACACACACATACACACACATGCACACATACATACATACACACACAGGCATACAGACAAGTAAACCTGTTATTAAAAACAGGTATTTAAAAATTTTCTGATTCAAAATATCAAAAAAGATGACTTATATGTTCATGAAATATCTGATTGTATTAAAGCTACTGAAAATTTCACCCATAAAATATCTATGGGAATTTATTCTGTTGTGTTTTACAATTTTTGTTTTGAATATTTGTACAATATACTTATTTTCAATAATTGTATTTAATATTCTTCTTCTTTTAAATTTACTTTGTTGCTTTGATATTCATTTTTTTAAAGTTACACTTTTAATTACTATAGATATGGAAATAAATTCAAGAGAATAGAAATTTTAAAAGTAAATATAGCATTTCGAAATTATCAGCAGAATTAAAAAGTAAAAACGAATGGAATAATTTTTATTCTGAGAATTTCAAATGCATTCTAATGTAATTATTACATATTTTTAATTTTAAAATATCCTTGAAAATACAAATCATACAAAGATAATTTTTTACCTAAAGGTGGGCTGGGTGATACTGAGTCTACATAAATATTTATTTTGTCATTTGAAGGTTTGAAGTAGTGGAACATTTGCCATAGAAATGCCAATAGAAGAGGCAGAGGCTTGCAATGTTTTAGCAAATGACAGAAATTATTGGGCAATTCTACTCCCCATTACTTATTAATTAATTTTTGATAAATTTGGGATCATGTAAGTAGTGTTAGTAACAGACAACTCTATATACATTGTCATTTTTTGCCCAAAGTTTCAATGTTTTTGTCACCTCAACTTGCATATATTGTTTGTTTGTTTGTTTGGGGGTTTTATGGCATATCAATCACTATGGGTTATTTAATGCCAGATCCAGTATTTACTAGATATATCAAAAACGTATAGCTGGCAACATCACTGTTTCAAAAAAATGTATCCCTGGCAACATCATCGTTTCAAAAACGTATAGCTGGCATCATCGTTGTTTCAAAAACATATAGCTGGAAACATCATTGGTTCAAAAAAATGTATCCCTGGCAACATCATTGTTTCAAAAACGTATCCCTGGCATCATCGTTGTTTCAAAAACGTATAGCTGGTAACTGTTTCAAAAACGTATAGCTGGCAACATCATTGTTTCAAAAAAATGTATCCCTGGCAACATCATTGTTTCAAAAACGTACAGCTGGCAACATCATTGTTTCAAAAGCGTATAGCTGGCAACATCATCGTTTTTGAAAAACATATAGCTGGCAACATCATTGTTTCTCATCACATTTTAGGGGTAAGGTGTTAGTATATTTAGTGTAGGGTTTGGGAGGGAAAGTTAATTGTAATCAACTTGCATATAATATCATAATATTTATCAAATTTGCAAAATAGAATCAATCACTCATTCACTCAAGTTGCATAGACTTCACTGAAGAGCATGGGACCACAGATTTCAACATGCCATGCATTTTCTGCTGCGGGCTCCTTAGTAAGTAGGTGTTTATGGGATAGAGTTGCTAACCCTATGCCTAACTAATTTTTAATTTAAAG
The DNA here is from genome assembly GCA_964036315.1 of Acanthosepion esculentum. Classification (NCBI taxonomy): domain Eukaryota; kingdom Metazoa; phylum Mollusca; class Cephalopoda; order Sepiida; family Sepiidae; genus Acanthosepion; species Acanthosepion esculentum. Next base: position 81,113,633 of record OZ038487.1, on the reverse strand, counting down.
TTTTCCTTTTCTTAGACGGGTTACCAATAAAGATTGAAGAATCCAGTCTACTCTACTATTTAACCCATATCTGAGTATGGGGAAGAGATGGCTTTATACTTTTCCTAATGGTATTTGCACAAAAGTGAATGTAATGAACTAGACAGGAATTTGAACTGGATTTGCGGATTTCTTATTCTGAGTTGCTAACAAGTACACCAACTGCACATCCTGTAAAATAGAATATATAGCTTCAGCTCTACAACAATCGATCAATACCAAGTAATGATTACAAAAACAGACAAAAAAAGAACTATTTTTTCATTCCAAGAGCTCAAGGCAATTATCTGTTCACAACAAGCATACAATATGCTGCCAGTTATCCTTCAAAAAGCCGACACAATGAATTCTGCAAACAGTCAGTGAAAATCTATTTAAATTTAATTAAGTTTAATGCAGTGTTTACCAACTTTGTATAATTCCATTAATATCTGCAGACCAGTTTCATGTTGTCAAGAGAATAATTACGTTCTTTGGCACTGAAACAAAATTGGAGATGGACTGTTGAAGAAATTGTTTTATGTTACTTCCAAATGATTTACAGATGGAATTTTCAATTCAAATTTCTGCCAGTAATTAAAAATAATAAAGTCTAGCAAAAAATGGTTTGAGAAATATAAAGATTTACTTAGGTTGCCAACGAGGTGTGAGAAACGAGAAAAAACATATTTAAAAATAACAATGACAAATAAGTTTATTGCCATTTTTTAAATGAAAAGTCTGTCATTGGCTCAGTATGACAACAACTTGATCCAAGTTAAGATAGAGATCAGATTGATGTAGTATATTTGTGCATTGATAGAAATCAAATAAAAGGAATTGTAGCAGAAGTCCCATATCAATTGATAGCATGATATGTGCTCACGGGTTGTTTGCAAAACTTGATGGAACTGAGTGTCAACTCTGTTATTCTTTTGATAATGATATAGTAATTTTTTTGATAATGATAAATTAAATCATACAAGGATTTAAGTGCAGCAAAACCTGATTGGTTATGATATACATTTCATTCTACACTGTGCTCTAATTGGCTAGAATGATATTTTATTCACATCTACTTCAAATAATTAAATTCTTTTGTTCTAAGTTCTCAGTTACAATCTTGATAAGAATAATTTAGTAGAACTTCATCCTTACCAATGGAATATGTATATATGGCATGATGTATCCTAGCTGTAAAGGTCCAAACTGGTGGAAGAATGGAATGTAGCTCGTCAGAATATTACATGTCAGCTGAAAATAATAGACACCTGTAGATGGCCAGAGTATACTTGGCTGAAATGTTGTATTTATGACATCTATAATAATTAAGATGAGAAGAATAGTTTGAAAAAAATTAAAATATATTCAGAAGAATATATTATCAAGAAACTTAGAACAACACTCAACATATGTTTTGTTTGTCTGTCTCATGACTGAAGTAGTTGGGTACTTCCTCTCAGTGGATTTTTTCCTTCTTTCTTTTCTTTCTGTGTTCATATCTATCTATTTATCCCATCCTTTTCACTTCCATCTATCTATCTCAGCTTCATTTTTCTTTCTTTCTTTCTTTCTTTCTTTCTTTCTTTCTAGATTTACAATCAGCCATTATATATGACTAATGTAAACATTTCATTGATTAATACTAATAATGCTATCATGTAATTTGAAAAACAAAAAAAAATAAACTTACCTATTGGGAACTGAGAGATGAAGTGAATGAAGTGAGATACTAAGTTGTAGGGTGGAGTGGTTAAACATCAGTAATGGCAACCACAACCAGCAGCAGTGGGGAATTGTGGGTAAGAGTGGTGTTTATAAAAGAAGAATGAAGAGAGAAGTAGCCTCTATTTGCCTTTTGGCTGGTCATGAGATTCATGTGGATATATTGTCAATGGAGAGCAGGAAAGTGAAGAAGGAAATCAGATGGCCAGCAGTCAACATAGAAAACAAAGACAGAGACAAAGAGTAAGACAAGAATTTGTTAAATTTGCATTGAGACCAATTTTGAGAGAAACCTGGGTGAGTCTTAGCTTTACTTTTTTGCCTCCTGAACTGCAAGAATTTTCAGTGAATAATATTGAAAACCTGTAAAATCTATGCAAATTGATAATGTTATTGATGCAAATGAGAAACATATTTATAACAATGAACAGGGAATAAGAACAAATGAGATTGTTTGAAACTTGAGAATTTATACAGATCCCCCAATTCAGGCCTGTTCACCAGATCTTGTTATCCTGAAGGCATGATTATCTGTCAGATAACAGATGTCACTATTCCAACAGATCAAAGAGTGAAAGTGACATAGAACTGAAAAATTGCGGAATATATGTGTATTGGGATCAATAAAACATCCTTCGTCGCCACTGTTGAGATGTTGAGTGTTTCCACATGAGTATATGGCAATAACGAACAAACACAGTCCTGGGAAAAATACTGGTATATTCTGAGAGGTATTTACATCAGAGAGATTAGTAGTAGAACGAACGTAGGTTAGTAGTAACAATAAGTAATAGTAATAAAGTCCAACGGTATCTTCCGGTCGAGAAACAGAAGTGTAACTGATCACTACAGAAGTCTCACTCTGCACTGCACTACACTGCTACACTGCCCGCAGTCTCTAGAACTACTGTTCTATTTATAATAATAGGATCAGTCTATTGTGGTTGTGAAGGTGGGTGCGCCCCAACAATGTGGCAAAAACACCAAGAATTATTTGAGTACTTGGAACAGCTTCAAGATCCTTGCAAAAAGGCTGGGCAAATTGGAAATATGAAAACAGCATTATTAAAGACTTCAAGAATGCTAAAAGGCTGGAGATGAGATTTGGTGGACACAAGTCACTAGATACGAGTGGTGGGAAAATTCATGTAATATTGACATTAACAAGAATACCGAGGAAAGTGCTGGAACTTAATAAGATTTTTTTTCAAATGTCATATCCCTTCAAGGCATAGGCAGTGATGGCTCTCCACAGATTCCTTTTCTTTATTATCTGTAAACTGCCATTCTTGGGAAAGATAATGGAGTGGTTTCCTGTTGTCTCCTCCACAGTTTTGAATTTTTTGGTTGGTGGAGAGAAGTGATGAATTCATGCCTTTTTCAAAGATGCTGATGGAAAAGTGAATGTAAAAGACTAAGCCCGAATTTGGACTCAGTATGCTGATTTCATTTTTCATGCTGATAGCAATTATGCTACCTGCAAATTCATTTAATAATAATAATAATAAATAAAATATTTTAATCAAAATGTTAATTTCTTTTAGATTTTCAGCAGGTCTTATATAAAAAGTTCTTTACAAAAATAAAGGAATAATTTAAGATAGAAATATAAGTGTAACATAGACTTTTATAAGATGAAATTATCTCAAGAAACATTTAAGTATGAATATATTTCACAGAATCTAAAACTTGATTGCTTTACTTTTTTGTTTATCTTATTTTTATATGTTCAATCATGTTCACTTGCTAAAAAGTCATATAAATTATATGTGCTTCAAGGCATTAATAATGGCTTATTGATAAATTCATTTTAGCTAGACATAAATGGTGATGCCAGTATGAATTTTGAGAAGGAACTATAGTGTCTTCAAGTAATTGAAAAGTAAGTTATTAATGCTTTCATGTATAATCACGCCTCTGTAGAATTGGGTTCAAAATTCCTTCCATAATGCATAAAATTAATTTTTATTGAATCAAGCAGCAGAGATTTGGCTGATTAACTGATACTTTTCTGTTTTTGTTTAATATGGAATTTCTTCTTTTTTCTCTGTCTTAGCATTATTTTTATTCAAATTCTCCATCATTTGTCTTCATTCAGCTCGTAATCCATAACAGATAAGACTTGCTACTTCTTATTTATCTTTTGTCTGAAGTCAAATTTTAACACATAACAGGCCTGTCTTGCTATTTTTTTTAATCATATCACCCCATGCAAGGCAGTAAAGCCACTAAGACACAAGGGATTACTGAGTGTGGAAGAAAGAAGAAAAAAGTGAAACATTAGAAAGCGAGAAGAATAAAAGTATAATCAAGACAGTAGATAATGATTGACATTGCATTTAAATTTTTGAAGATCATAGTTGGCTGGAAAGCATTAAGTTGGAAGAGAATTCCAGAAACAAGAAGTGCAACAAAAGAAACTGTTAGCATAGAATTTACAGTTAAATCTAATCAATTCAACTCTGAATTGATGAGACCTTGCTGCCAAACTAGTACTGCGCTTAAATTCATAAATTCTAGGTACTATTGTGAAGAGTTCACCTGAACAATTACCAAAAATGTATTTATAGAAAAGGCACAGAGAAGTTAGATTATGACAATAAGAAAGTGAGATGCCAAGTCAGGACCAATAATATTGCTGATTCTTCTTTGAATTTTATCAAGAATCTCTAAATATACAGCAACAGCACTGAACCAGACGTGGCTGCAATATTCAAAGCATGGATGAATAGTAGACTTATAAATATGCAAGATAGATTCCGGAGAGAAAATTTGTCTAGCATGACACAATTAACCAACTTTCTTATCAGTAGAGCTAGCAATGGATTCAATATAGTCTTTCCACTTTGTACCAGCTGAGAATGTTAGACCAAGAATGAGATGAATCACTCTCATGGATGTTAGCATCAACCATGCCTGATGGGAGGCAGGAAGGAGTTTTTCAGATGATTTGCTGCTTTATATTGACTTTTGTTTGTATTCAGCTCGTAATTCAGAGCAGGTTTGACATGCTGATTTTTATTTCTAGAACATGACTGGAATGTTAAAAGATTCTTAACAGCTATCAGAGCAAAAGATCTTTCCACTGAATGCAACAACTATTAAAGCATTTAAAACTTTCAAGAAACAGTTGGATAATGCCACTCTGAAAAATACAGATGAAGACTTACTCTTTGTTGTTGTATGAGGATGCTCCAGATGTAGCAGTGGCAGCTACTCTAAACCAGAGAGGGGTATACTAGCATCTTTTATATCACAGACCCTGCAGGGAAGTGAATTGCACTGTCCTTCCATAGAAAAAGAAGCAACAGCAAGAATCAAGGTCGTTAGGAAGTGGAATCACCTTCTTGCATGGCAACATTTTACCTTGACTACAGACCAACATTTTGTACCATTCATGCTTGATAACCGCAAGCAAATTTGCCCCACCCCAAAGCCCAAAGGAATGGAGAAATGCTAGTAGGACATGAACTTGCCTCAGCCAAAGTAAAGCCAAATTCTGACTCCCTTCTTTCCCTATACAATGTTATTGTTGCTTGCCAGAACTTTTGGCCAGGAATCCATGAAAACTTTGCTAGTCTAAATGTATGTTTTTGATGATTTTTTTTTCTTTGCAATTTTTTTTTATTCTTTTAACTGAGAAGCCCTTTCTCTTTCATTTTATACATCGTAAAATAATCCAAATATGTTTTACTTTTATTTCTTTATTTTTTGTTTAAATTCCTGTCTTGTACTGTTTACATGCATATTAATTTAATGATAATTGTCAATCACATTGTATTTAATGGAAATTTTATTGCATGGTAAACTGGCACATGAATTGATGATGTTAGGCACTTTTACATGCAAATTAAAAAAAAACAAAAGGAATTTCATTGAGTGTGTTTATTCTTTTTTTTTTTTTTAAATTTGTTGTGTTTAAACAGAAAAATTGGAGATGGAAATGTTCATTAAATTTTATTCTGCTACATTATGAGGCACCCAAGGATCAAAGCAGTTCATGTATCTAAGCATTTTCAAATATCTTACAACATGCATATGAGGTATAGGGAGCCTTTCTGTAATAGCCTGTGTATCATGTAATCTTGATTATTCTTAATCAGTATTTCAATTTGGTTATCAAAATGTCTACTTTTGAACTCAGTTTAACCATTTACAATCTACACACTCAGCTTTGGCATCATCTCCATATCATTTTGCTGTTTTTACTGCTTTTTTTTACTTTAAGAGTTAAGAGCATCAAATGATGAAAATGTATCTGATTTTCCTCCATTTTTCACTTTTAATTTAAAAGCATTTCATATAGAAAGATTCACTAAAATGAAATGAATCACTCAAATTGTAGAATATGTATATATGTCATAAATTCCAGTCATATATGAAGTGAAATCCCATTTTCAAATACCACCTATTGAAAAACAGTACAAATTTTGTTCCAACCAAATAATTTGCCTATGATCATGATTAGTTATGTTGTACTAATCTGAAATTATAATGGTATTACTAGTTTTGTTTCAATGAAGAAAATTGGTACATTTAAGGATTAATCAACTGATGTTTGAATACATCTTCTGGTAAGTTATTAATTTCAGAAATGTTTTCATAAACATTTTGCATTGATGTAGAAAACAATTATCTCTCTTTTGATGAAAAGAATTTACTGATGTCTGAAGCAACCCTCAAAGACATCTCTATATCAGCTTAGGAGGTTTCCAGACTTGGCTCTCTGAAAGCTAAGAGTCTGGATAAAATTCTCGTAGTTCTCAAGAAACTTGGACAAGAACTGTTTCCAATCTTAGTGAAACTGTTTAACTGCCGTCTTAAGAAGAAATGTGGAATGTGACTAGTGTTTGCCCTGTGCACAAGAATGCAAATGAGCCCTCGTCCCCATATCAATATCACCCATCAGCCTCCTTAATGACATTAGCAAACTATTTGAAACTATCATCAACAAGAAAATTGTTGAACACCTCAATAAAAACAAATTCCTGAACCACAAACAGTATGCTTTTCACTCTTCTAAGTCCACTGCTGATGTCTTAACTATTATCATGTATAGAATCAGTAAAGTGCTTAATAATAAAAAAACATCTCAAGAGTGATTGCCCTAGATATCTCAAAGGGATTTGACAAGGAAATTGCTATACAAACTTGCCAGCCATGGAATATCTGGGAGAGTCCTCTCAGTTATCAAATCCTTCCTGTCAGCTAGGTCTATGAAAGTTGTTGTTAATGGTCAGTCATCTGAGGCACATGAAATCAAAGCTGGCATCCCCCATGGCTCTCTCCTTGGTCCTACCTTGTTTCTGCTTTATATTTAAATGAAATGTCAATTGTTCTATCTGTCTTCCTGATTACTCTTCTATTGCTCTTGCTCTGTAGTAATGTTTCTGCTTCCCAATTTTACACCCAGTAACCCAATGTGTCTTAGTGACTTTACTGCATTGCTCGGAGTAAATCTGATTAAAAAAATATTAATAATCTTCCAAAGAACATTCTCAGATCTGTAGTAAATATATATGCAGATGATACCCACAGTGTATGGGTGCACCTCCAAGTATCTGAATAACCAATGCCTGGCAGCTGATCTCCCCTCTGACCGAGCTCTCATAGCTCAATCATCTTTCTATCATTCAATAACTCCAAAACAAAACTAGCAAGATTTCAGGGTTAGGGTTAGACTCTAAACCTGTACCAAACCTGATGAGTAGTCATACCCTCAAAGAAGCTTCTTACCTTGTATGCTGTGTGGATCTAAAGCTCACTCCCAGCTTCAAACCTAATTCCTGCTTCCATGTTCTATCTTTACAAGTTAGATCAGACCTAAAATGGAGTATTGCTACCATATCTGGCCTCATGCTGCCTAATCCTCACTGTCCAACCATCATAGATTTCATAAGCGATTATGCAGCCTTGTAGGTGATGAACTATTCTCAACCTTGCAACCCCTAATCCCACAGATGAAATGTTGCTAGCCTTTCACTACTATATTGCTATTACTATGGCAGATGTTTGGATGAGTTACATCCCTTAGTTTCATCATCTCAGACCTTCAAAGCTAGCAATCACTATACCATGTGCAGAGTGGCAAACCATCCCCATTCTCTTTGTGTTCTTTTGATAAGGAGTAATTTCCATTCAAACAGCTTTTTTACCAGACTCCAGAGAGGCTGCTTCTCTGATAACTATAATCTTGGTCTTTTTCAGTTCAGGGTTAACCGATATCTATCCTAGATGTCCTTATAATGTCCACTTCTTATTTCCTCCTCCCCATTTCTTGCAACAATCTTGCTTTGTAACCCTCTTGTCATTTGAAGTTTTGGCCATGCATCCTAAAAAGGAGCCCAAAATATACCACTGAGCTGTACTGTGTCCCTCTTGGGGATATTACAGGTGAGTTATCTTTTTATTTGTCCCCTTCACATATTGTCTGGGTTTTAATTTGTCTGTGTGGAACAATTTGTGGCATATATGCATATGTATTGCATGTTAGTACAACATATTTGTATACTTCAGTTTCTTATATAAAATGTTGTCATGTATAACTCATTGTCAGAATTTCTTTATTTGGTTTATTCTAGTCCTTCCTTTCATCTTGTTAAGGTATTAGCATATCATTAATATCTTTTCTTCAGTGTCTATTCAGGACATGGGCTATCATGTAAATTTCTTACCTTTTATAACTCTTAGTAAAGTTTGTCTTTACACCATCCTTCCCAGTCCCAGTTCTTCAATTCATTTATATTGTCTCATTAGGTAGGTTACTCACTACTTTCTTTGTCCCTTTTGCCTTCAATATGTGTTGTGAATGTTAAACTCTCCAAGTACTCTTTCCTTATTATACATCCCAGAAATGTCAAACATCTCTTTCTGATTCTAAGTATAAGTGACCGTTTCATTTCCATTTTGCTTAAAACTTCCTTGTTAGTCACATGTTCAGTCCATGATATTCTCAGCATCTTTTCTGATGCTTCAAGTCTCTTTTTAAACTTTGAGGAGATTGTTCATCATTCACTGCCTTATAGGATAACTGATATTACATAACAGCCCACTACTCTTTTCTTTGTTTCTAATGACATGTTTCTGTTTCTTAATAGCTTGCTTAGCTTTTCAAAGGTGTTTTTTTCCTATTCTAATTTGCCTTTGGATTTCAGTGTCACATTTTCTGCCCTCTGTTAAAACACTTCCCAGATATTAAAACGTTCACACTTGCTTGAATACCTGTAGTGGACCTTGGATTGTACAGAAGACCAACGTATTTTCTCTCTCTTTATAAGCATCCAATCAGTCTCGTTAGTGGTTTCAACAATTACGCGTTCATTATCTTGAATGAGCTCTTAATTATGAATATGAAAAATTAGTTGATGCACAAAAGATTTTATTGGATCTCTTTTTCTCTTTCTCTCTTTTTCTCTTTGTCTTGCTCACACACTCTTTCTCATTTTCTTTCTCTCTCTCTCTCTTTCTCTCTCTCTCTCTTTCTCTCTCTCCAATACATTTCCATGTGGTTATTTTTTAGAGAATTTTTATCATCACTCAAATAAATGGTTTATTTGATAATGTTTCAAAATATTGCCGTTTAATGATTCATACTTATTTTGCTTTCATTCTTTACAAGAAATAGCTCTTTCTTCCTTGGATAATGAGACCATCACTATCTTTTAGTATTCACAGGAATTTCAGTTCATTAAGTTATGAGACTTGTCATGAAATCTGACAAAACACTTGGGTGTTTTAAAATTCTGCAGTTTCAAGGTTTGTATGTATTATGCAATTAGTCTTGAAACAGTTGTTCAGATTTCTTATATAAAACCTCTTTTGGTATTTGAAGGAACTTTCAATGCACTAATTTATGTGACAAAATGTTTTTGGTAGTTCTTCTATTATGGCCATTTGCAAAAAACAATATTGCATGAGAAAAAGGGCTATAGAGATAAGAACTCCATTTGGTTATTAGTAACTTTAGTGACCAATAGAATATAGGTACTATTGTATGATGCATCAACCTCCAATGGAAATGAGTTTAGTTTCATACAAAGATAACATTTTGTAGTGAATTCATAAAATTTGTTTGCATTAACATAACAAGTCATGAGTAATGTCTCCCATTATTTATCATGATACACACTAACAAAGCACATGTTAAAAAATAAGAGTGTAATATCAGTGAGTACTGTATAAAGTGTTACACAAAAATATTGTTTTATATATATATTATGCATATATATATATATATATATATATATATATATATATGGTGGACTCTCCCATTGTATTTGACGTATGAGGGTCAAGCATCTCAGTTCCTAGGAACCGACAACCAGATACCAACACATATGATTTGATTATAGTGGTGAAGGTTTTGTGTAGAACCAACCACACTTTTTGAAAGGCTGAATACAGAGACCTGGTGCACTACGTGCCACAAGGTCTCCAAACAACCCTCTGCAGGTTTTGAATTCAGAGTTGTCCTTCTCCTAGACCAGTAGTCATCCAAGGCTATAGAACCCAGTTTGTCCTGCTATTTATCCATAGCTGGAGGGAGAAGAAGAGGATTAATACCTTTTCCAAGAGTATTAGCATGCAAGTGAATGTAATGGATTTGAATGGAATTCTAACTCGGCTCTCCAATATCTATTACATATATATATATATATATATATATATATATATATGAAGTTAATGAAACAAAGAGAACCCACAGAGTGTCTGTTAGTCTGTTTGTTTGCTTTACACACACACACACACACACACACACACATACACACATATATATATATATATATATATATATACACAGTGTGATTGGTAAATTGTTGACATTTTATATTTTTAAATTTGCACATGCATGTTGTTTCTTTTGGATTTTTTTCAACTGCACAATATAGTAGGATCAGTTGGGCCTTGCCTGTGAGAAAAAGAGCACCATGACACAATTCACTCCACCAGAAATTTGGAAATGACATGCTGTACTGCTTGGCATTTGCACCAGAAGCTCCAATACAAACATTTCATATTGCTTGCATGTCAATCTGAGGACAGAGGATTCGGTAAAAATTTGATGAGTCTAATGATAATTATAAAGGCATGGCAACTTGGAAAACTCACTCTGATCATTCTGATAAGAAAAGAACTCCTGCATTTGTTGGTGATGTCCTCAAACCTAACACAGAGAACTATATCAAGTTCCTTGAGGGGGTAGTGCTGCTCTGGGTCAAGAGGGTGACTGCTGGAAGACTCTATGTCTGGCAACAGGACTCTGCACCATACCACACAAGCAGGAGAACTGAGTCATGGCTGTCAGACAATTTCTGTAACCACATCACATGATCCTCTGTTGTGTCAGAAAGAAAAATGACACCCTAGAGTTGACCACTTGGACCAGCTCAAAACCAAAGGTATAGAGAACCTAGTGAGGCTCAAACTCACTGCTCAGTAGTAATGGCCTGTGCATCTAAATTAGTATTCACACAAAACTGAGGATAGAGAGCACCTAATGAAGATCAAACTTAGTACTCAGTGAAAATAGTTTGTAACACCAAATTAATATTTACACAAATATTTACACAGGTATTAGTGGCTTCTGACCATATCATGTTGAAACATCAGTTCTTGAACCATCATCAAAGTTAAGCTATGTTGAGCCTGGTCACTACTTAGATAGTGACTGCTTGAGAATACCATGTGTTGTAAGTTTGGATGTGTGCATGGTGTAATGGATAACAATTTGGAATTAGAAATTGGAGAACCAAGTTCAAATTCCAGTTGGATTTGTTATATTCACTTATGTGCAAATACCCTTGAAAAAGGTAGGAATCCACCTCTTCTCCCCCAGCTATGGGTGAATTAATAGGACTTGTATCAGTAAATCATTATCAACTCAAAAAGAAATTTTTACAATCTAGACATATTGATTGATTGGTTAATTTTTTTATGGCTTTAGATAAGCCATAAAAACAAACTAATCAATCAATCATAGGCATTAGCACACAGTGAGGATCTAACTCACTGCTCAGCAGTACAAGTTCTGTGAGACTGACTTAGTTTAGGCCTAAAGCCACTGATAGAGAACACCTAGAAGTCTCAAACTCACTACTCAGTAATAATGGTATGTGAGACAAATTTAGTGTCTGCACAGATATAGATCACCCAGTGAGGATCAAATTCACTACTGATTAGTAATGATCTATGAGAGTAGCTTGTTAATCATAACTTCATAACAATGCGGTCAGTCTCTAAGAAATGTAAGAATATCCAGATTAACACCAATAGAAAGAATTAATTAAAAGTAGGAGTGAAGAAAACTATAAAGTGCAAATAATTTTAGTAAACATACCTTCAGCAAACATGACTTATTTCATTTCCTTATAATTTTGGTAAAGAATTTATTTGCTGCTTGAAACTAATCAACATATTGGTATGAATTTTGAAACCATTCTTTGTTCTTTCAGGAAAAAGACGATCACGGCCCTCCACATCTTCCTGTCGATTGTACCTCTTAATAAGTTTTGTCTTTTTATTATTTCTCCCAAGCCTTGTTCTACCATTCATTTACTCAAGCACATCAAGTATGTTATGTGCTGCTTTCCTCTGTCCCTCAATCTGTCCTGTGAGTATCTGATTTTCCAAACCCTCCTTCCTCATTTTGTGACCCAGAAATTTCAACCGCTTCTTTCTTCCTGATATTATATATAAGTTTCCTTTTTGTTCCCATTTTCTCCAAAACTTCATCGTTGCTCACATGTTTGGTCCATGGTGTCATAAGCATCCTTCTGTAGAACCACATTTCTGTTGCTTCAAGTCTCTTCATCTTTGAGGAGATTGTCCAGCATTCACTGATTGCAGCACTAAAATCAATGAAACCAAATAAAATGAGGTCAGTCAGTTCACTTGTCAACCAAAACTATTCTGAATATATTACACTATATTTTCCAGTGACTGCTGGACTGACCAGGACAAAGCAAAAACTGATTCAGTAATATATTTCAAGATCTGTTATTACAAAATATCACATATAGTTGTTCTGGTGGATTCTTTATGTTTTCTGTAGTTTTTTTAAATACTAATTTTAAATTATTTTAAAATATGTATTTTAATTTTAAATATCATTTTAAATATACATTTGCATTTATGAACTGACATGGCATTTCTTTATCCCTTTATTTCTTTACTACAAAAAGACATTTCATTTTGCTACAAAGGATAAAGTCTCACTCAGGGGTAGTAAAAGAATTTTTTTCTTGGAAGGTAATAGGAGAAGTAGATCATCACCTTTCTTTGCTCTCCTAGAGGCAGCTAGCGGCTTTCACATGTGAACACCACAAACCCTTCCACTCTCTGCCTAACCTGCAGCCAGCTTCCTTTGCGTCTGATGTCTAAGTCCTTTCTGTCTGTTCTCTGCTGACATGTGTTCTTATATATTTTTGGAAGTGGCTCAAAGGGGCCTCAACTTTAAATTTACACCACTTTAATTGGATGAAAATACAAGGGTAATATATATTTTTAAATTTGAAAAAATGAATCACCAACAGTCTGCCATAACAGTTATTTCTGGTGACCTTTCTCAGAGTCACTTCTAAATTTTTCATGATTTTCTTTTAATACATTTCTTCCAAGTGTATAAAACAAACTTAGATTATTTAATATTTATTTATTTATTTTTTATTATATTTTTTTATTAATTATTATTTTTGAACATTTTATATTAATAATAAATTTTTTTATAGTGGTGGTGAATGAGCTATTCTTGTTGACCATTACTACTGTTGTGAGTTTTATTTATATTGGCCTTGTGCCTAACTAAAGTAATGCTATAATCATTTTGCCAAATATAAAAAAATAATGATGTTTTTTTTGTTTGATAGCAACATCCTTTATTTAGGATATTAAATGGAGAGAATGATTTATTTATTATGGCTTAACAACCATTGTAAGTTATTTAAAGCTGAAGCATGCTTTGTATAGTCAATAATCCTTTTTATATAAGTGAATATTACATTAACAATTTTTAAGAATATAAATTATTTTTCCAGATATATGTCCTACTATTTAACCCAAAGTTTTCTTCATCTCAAACTGTCTAACCACTTTCAACATTGTGGATTACATCTCCCTACTCCACCAGCATCAAAATGATTTTAGAAAATCACAAAAGACAATATATATATATATATATACATATATATATATATATATATATATATGGCTAGTAATTTTTCATTTATACAAGTTTGGTTAAAGACCAGCAAAATTTCTTTATTAAGGATTTTTTGAAAATATTGTTGCCGGCACAAAATTTAATAATTGTATACAAGACAAACATTATTAAAAAATGAAATAAAATCAGGGAAAAACAAACCACTCAAGTAGTTTGATATGAAAATAAAAAAAAAGACATAAAAAGGGTTGGTGAGAGGAAAGAGAAAAAGAAAAAAAATTTAAGAATTTTCCGGTTATTGCTCTTCATCTTTCAGAATTCAATTCAGGAAAGTAAAATAATTTTTGATAATTTTTTTCAACTGATTGTTGACTACTTCTGGGATTTCTCTTCATTTTTTTTAATCATTTCACCCCAAGCAAAGCAATAAAGTCACTATGACACAAGGGGGTTAAGAGTGTTGGAGAATATGAAAAAAAATGCAACTTAAATTCATAAAGTCTAGGTACCATAGAGGAAAGTTCATCACAACAATTACCATGAAAGTATTTATAGAAAAGATATAGGGGAACCTATATTATGGATGTGGGAAAGTAACTGAATCTGAGATGCAAGGTCAAGACCAATAACATTGCAGATTCTTAAGATAAAACATTTCTTTTCACTTCCTGAAATTTGTCAGTCACTTTAACACCTATGAATGCCTCAAACTTTCTAGAATCTCAATACATGTTTCTACTTTCCATTATATGCAAAAGATAGTCATGAATAGTGTTGATAATATTAATAATAATAATAATAATAATGCCAGAATGTGGGACATTAAGGCCTCTATTTTCCTTATTGGGTGTTGGGGTCTACACCAATGAACTTAAAGTCCTACACCAAGAAAATTAGAATAAAGCCTAGTACCCCATCACTTCCAAAGTTTGCATTGCTTGGCACTGCAAATATTCAAATGTGTTATCTGTTTGAGGCTGTACAACTTCATAAAGAACATGCATAATACAAGCTCTCCAATGAAAATGAAAAAAACGTGTTGAAGAAGAGAATAGTTAATAATAGTGATAATGATAATAATCTTATGGCATTTACTAGTTGGACATGACCCCTAACAACTGGCGGCACATGTGCATCTCTGTTCATGAGCAGTAGTAGTTGGGGAGAATTATGGTCGGGTGTCAAGTGGGTTTTTATTTTTTGAAAATTGAGACAACTAAGGCAAATTTGGAATCACATGTAGGTACTTGGGAACACCCTTATTTGGAGACTGTCTTACATGAACTGAAGGTATTTATGACTGGGCCCCACCTGTATGGTCATGCACTGCTTTTATCAAAACATGTTAACATGTCACACACATTTGTCTGTGATGTATGTGCTTGGCATACCCTCATCAGACTGGTATATTGATCTTTATTTATTTTTATCCTAGCATCACTTTGTTGGTGCGCTAGTTTCTTGCTAAATAATAATAGTAATAATAATAATAATCTTCTTTGCCCAAGTTCAGCTTAGAATGTGTTATACCATACCTATGGACTATAATGGGTATATCCCAATCCGTATAAATACAGTAGAATATACTGTATGTTGGATTCACTGGTAGTCATTTGTCTTCCACTTGGATTTCACCTTGATTCACTTCTAGCTCACTACTAGCAATTGATTACTTACTACATGCCGCTGGCAAATCTTGTATGTTGTTTCTGCTACAAATATTATCATTCCATTTCCAAACTTCATTTTGGTTATTCTTATTCAGTAACCTTTTCCTAGGTTACAACAGAATGAATACAAAAGATAGGGACATGATCAAGTTACCAAAATAATTAATAATTTTAATAAAAGAAAAATCAAAAATTAAGCAATAAAAATACTTTAAAATGCAAAAAAGAATGGTAATTAACAAAATGAAAGAAAAAGTTAGATTATAAAATATAGTTAAATAAATGTAGAATACTCCCATGATGTTTTACCAAATGAAACAAAATGAAACAAAAATCAAAAACTGTCTCTCTTCATTTTTTGACAGCTGAAGGAGGTAGATGTCCTGGACAGTTCTCTGATAAAACACATTGCCACCAACAGGTAAGCAAAACTTCCTTATTTCTGTATACATATATGTTCTTCAAAATGTACAGTCATTTCTCTGAAATGTATGCTAAAGCATTTTATTATTTTTGTCTATGCTTATTTCATTGTATCACATATATGATTTTGTTTGAAATTTTATAATTCCATTGTAAGTTGATGATGCACTTTTAACCCCTGCAAAAATACATACATAAAAAAATTATATTCACACAAGGCCAAACACATCACCAGAACATCTACAGCACGTTAATCAATCAGGTCCTTTTGATACAACAAAAGGAAAAAGAGAAAGCAACCAACTATGACCCATTGAAGTTTGACCTCACAAGATTTTAGAAGTTGAAAAAGGTCACAATTATACCAGTTGTCACACTTAGTAGGGTGACTGACAGGATAGAGACATTGATAAAGAAAACTGACATTGATTGCACAGTCGAACTGTTACTGAAGGAAGCATCTGAGGAAGGGCAAGAATAATCTGGATGGTGAGGAAAATTACATGATACCTAAGGCCGCTGATTTTGACACCTGTCCATGCATTAATTGTGCATGCCTATCACAGCTTTTTGAGAATATAATAATAAATGTCCACTTAGATATAAATTAACAGTAATAAAAAACTTCCTATTAAGAGCACACATGATCTCATCTTATCCAAGTTATTCTCTAAAGAACATAAAACAAGCATTAGTTAGCAACAGCTTTCTAAACTAATGAAATCAAAATGATACCAGACCAACATTATTTATGAAATTAGATGCCCCATAGGAAACTATTCCCAGAAAAAACAAACTCTTAAATTATTATGTTGGACACATCACTAACCACATGTCAAGATGGCCAACATTATATCTCTCTGATTAGAGCTCAGTATAGACACATTTAAACCAGTATGTCTTGTACTCATCAAGAACACAAATGTGATACATACCTCTTGCTGCAGAAAGCTTTTAAGGGATGGAAGCCCTCATTAGAAAAAACAAGAAACCAACCCATAACATTATGAACACAGCTATAATTTACTAACTGCATTTGGAAATTAATAATGTCTACTTTTAGCAACTTTTTTATTAATAACATTTGCATGCCATTTATTATAGTAGTATCACAAAAAATAATCCTTGAAAATTGCTAACAGTTTAACCAAAAGTGCTTATAATCATCAAAGGTTTGGGCAATTTTTACATTCATGAAGTCCTAAAAGAAGGGAATTAACCAAAACTGAGATATCCAAAGGATATCTCAGTTAATTCCTCTTAGTAATTCAACTCTCCAAGATTTTATTTCCTTTGCTGTGGCCAGGAATTGAACTCATAATAATTCACTTTTGAATCACTCAACCAACTCTTTTATGCACTGGGCCATGTGTTCTTGTGTTTGTTTTGAAATTCCAACAAATAATATCAGCTGATGAAGGTCAGAGTGTACAATGGCTGAAACATCATGAATATGGCAATAAAGATGAGGACAACAGTCCAAACAATGTAAATAATGTAAATAGTCACAACACCTGATCTCAGAAATATAGACAGATATACATATATATCTAAAGATTTAATGGATTTATTTTTAACCTGATAATTTTATACTTCAAACATTATTATAGTGATCACTTTGTATATGAAATAGATAGTGTCCCATTTACTTATTGAAAAATATAAATAAATAAATATATATATATATTTCTAAAAAATGGATAAAATACAAAAAACAAATAGATTAATACATATATATATATATATATATATATATATATATATATATATATATATATATATATATATATATATATATATATACATATATTATTTATCACTATATACATTATTTTCAGTGCATGATGATATGAACTTTTGGGAATCTAGATTAAGATGTGTTCTTAATAGGCAATATTGAACCTTGCTTAATCACAACGCTCTTCATAGCTGAGTTGGTTAAAGCCTAACAATAGTTTCTCCTGCAAAATGGGATGCAGGTTTGAACCCTGTTAGAGGGGACATTTTTCTTTAATAAGATTTTATAAATATTCAGGTTGGTAGACAAAATAAAATATTGTTTAAAATAAATAGAACCTCTACTCAAATATAGGCATCCACTAAAAATGTCAGATTAATAAATTCATTATTTTTTTAGAAATATATATATATATATATATATAAAGTTGTTTCTGTGAAGTGTTTTTTACTCTGTCTGGATAGCCTAGACATTGGGCACATATTATTTACTGGTTAGGTTGGTGTTTGCCTTCTGGTCTTTTCTTCTTTCTTAGTTTGATTTTTTTTTGTATTAAGTTTTTCTTGTTTTTTCTTTTTCTGTTATTAGGTTTTTTTTTTTTTAGATCAACTGATGGATAGTCTGTTGCTCACACCAACATTTTGAAGTGAAACTCAGAGTAGTACCAAATAGTGAGGAACAAAGTGTATATATATATATATATATATATATATATATATATATATATATATATATATATATATATATATAACATTTATTTATTTAAATATTATAACATAAATATGTTATAAAATCACTACAAAAATAGCCATTTTGTTTCAACACTTCTGGTGTCTTATCAAGTGATGATGCTGAATGTAGAATAAATGGTTTTAAAAGTTTCAAATTAATTAACGATCCTTCTCTGGGGGTAAACGCAGTTACATAAGCTAGAATGACCAATCAAAATACAAGTATATGATAATTTGAAAAATTTGACAACTAAGCATAGATATTAAAAGATTTATAAAATTTGAAATTAAAATTAAAAGTAAAAAATTACTTATTTAGAAATCTAAATCAAATCTCTATTAAATTTTAAATTGTAGAATTACTGAAGAGAAAAAAATAAAAATAAAAAATTCATATGCTATTTAATTTATTTTTTCATTGAAATTATGTTAAAAAGGATGTTCATAGCTCCAGACAAAAATGTATACATTTTTACAGTTTAACTTCCACATCGTAGCTACCTCTCACTTAAAACAATTCAAACACACTCAGGTTGTAATACATAAGCGCCCAGACATATTTAGATATATATACACACACAAAAAAAAAAAAAAGGTGACGAGATACGACCCTTGATAAAAAACAAAAAAAAAAAACAAAAACGAACACATACATACACACACACTCACACAAACACGCAACCAAACGTGCATGCACTTTCCTTACACATAGACATCAATAAACACATGCGCATACATATATATCTGCTCTACTCTGTATTGAGCACTCTTTAAAGAATAATAATTGTTGGTTATTGGAATTTACTCTGTATATACCAATCCCACACTTGGGTATATATATATATATATATATATATAGTAATTGAAATCAACCCAAGCAAGGCAGTAAACCTACTAACACTCAAGGGATTACTAGATTTAAAACAATTAGAAAACCGAAGCATTATTGAACAATTAAAGTGTAACGAAGAAGACAGTAGATAACATACATTGCATTTAAATTTATTAGTCGTATAAATTTTAGCTCTGTTATTATACATCAAGCTCTTTTTTTCTTACCATCAGCACTCCCTTTGTGCTATATATATATATATATATATATATATATATATATATATATATATATATAGAGAGAGAGAGAGAGAGAGAGAGAGAGAGAGAGAGTATATTAATAAAAAATGTTCAGATGAATAAGAATTTGCTTTTAAGTTGAATGTATTGTTGGCATGTTTTTCTAACTAAAACTTTAATGATGCCTCATTCAAAAACAACAAAACAAAAACCTTGAGAAATAATTGGAAGAGATTTAAAATTTGAATGGTGCTTTCAGTTTATTTTAGACCAATTAACTTGGCAGTTACATTAATTTTCCAATGGCAATCAATATTTATATTTTGCCAAGGAAACAGCAGAAAGAAACCCTGGCAGAGTGTGTAATATAATCGGTCTTTACCAGAAAATTAACTTTGAATATTTCAATGACAAATGTATAAGCAAAATAAATATACATCAATGTGTCTATTTCTCATGTATACGAAGCCTGACCAAAAAGTATTAGAACCAATGCTACGGTAACAGAGCTAAAGTACACAGAATGAAGCCACTTGGCACAGACTGACCTTGAACACTGTCACACATGCACATTAAATTATAATGTTCTCACTCACTTCTGTTGTTTCTAGAAGTGTCTGGAAGAAAAATGCGTAGAGTGTGGTCATCTCACCGCACCACAGAGTTGCCATTAGTGACCATAGCAGAGAAAATAAACAGAGAATCTGCATCAAATGTTGCCAAAAGCTAAAGTTGCAGAAATTATATGGAGAAGAGTGTATGAGTAAGACACAAGTGTACAAGTATGTACGAGTATCAATCATTGTAGATGTGTATGCAGCTGTTCAGAAAGACCATCAAATCACTGTGTGTCAATTTTCAGAGGATGTGAGCATTAGTTATGGCTCAGTTCAGTCCATTCTCACTGAAGATTTGAGTAGGAGACATGTGCCTGTCAAGTTTGTGCTAAAACTGCTTTCAATTGACCAAAAAGACAGGTTTCAGCTGTGCAGGATCTCCTTGATTGTCTCAAAGAAAACTATTTGAGAACTGTTATTGTGGGTCTATGTCTGTGACTCCAAAACCAAGGCTTCTTTGCAGTGAAAGACTCCAACCTCTTCAAGACCAAAGAAAGCATGAATGTGTTGAAGCAGTGTGAAGACGCTGTTGACAAAGCTCTTCAACTACAAGGGCATTGTTCTCCATGAGCATGTTCCACCTGGTCAAACAGTAAACAAAGAGGACTACCGTGACATGTTGCAATGTTTGTCGGGTGTGGTTCATCAGAAAAGGACAAAATTGCATGTTTCCACTGAGTAGCAACTCCGCTATGACAACACACTTGCCTATTCAGCGCAGCTTGTGCAGCAGTTTGGGACCAAGCACAAATTTTCTCCAGGTCCAACAACTACCATATTCCCCAGACCTTTGCCCCTTATGACTTTTTCTCTTTCCAAAATGTCAAATCCAACTTGAACAAAGCAAAATTTCAAGATGTTGAGGAAATCCCAAATCCCAAAACAGGAGTTCCAAGAATACTTCTATCAATGGAAATAATGCTGGAAAAAGTATGTGGCTTCAGAAGGAGACTACTTGAAAGGAGATTAAATGCAGAAATGATGTATTATTGCTTTCTTTTTATAACATCAGTCTTGATACTTTTTGATTGTCCTTTTACAAAGACTTCATATATATATATATATATATATATATATATAAAACATACATTTTTGTAAATACTCATTGTCACTTTCGCAATGCTCATTGTAGTAGAGACTTTGTAATTGCAGATACCACTATAGTAACGCCATTGAACAATAATGGTGTCAGATGCTTTCGAATAAACCTTGCACTAATAGTAATTGCTCAATAATACTCCCTCAAAAAGTAATCACCGAATCCGTATAGATGATCAGTATAGAGAAATAGTATAGTGAATAGTATAGAGATAGTGGAGAGTGTAGAAAGAGTGATCATTTAGACGTCACACTAATTCCCATATATACATTTCCTTTGCCATTGCATGATCTACTTATTCAAAATGGGATCACTCGTGTTTGCTCATGGGCAATCTATGTTCAAACTACAGTGTTGGCAGTGACACTTTATTCCTATATAACAGATTATAAGTTACATGGGATTAAACTTAGGAATATTAAGATTACCTCCTCAGTTATCCATTGAAACTGCTATCCACCAAAGAAAAGAAGCCAGTCCTCACTGCGGGCCATTTAAAAGATAGTTCGCGCAGCTGATTGGTTGTACAAACATCCAATCGGATGTGCGGAATACGTGGTCTTTCTTTGTCTAATTCTTTAAAAAGGCCAGAGTTGTTGTTAGCATTTCACTGTGAGGGGGGATCAGGGTTTGATCTCCCCTGATTGGGACGATCTGGTGATGGGGAGTATGATGTTGAAAGACCTGAAACTCTCTGATGAACCAAATCAAAACATCAATGACGACCCCCTCGGGCGCCTACTTAAAAGTGTATTTTGAATTAGAATTAGAATTATTTGTGTGACCCTCTGGATTTCGAAGAATTGTCTAAAAATTGATTGTTTCATGCATTTTCAAAACTAATTTACTAGCTCACTTCAGGCTAGAAGGACTTTTGCTTCTTGAAGGGTTTTATCATATATTCAATAATAGTAGTAGTAATAGTAAAAATAATAACAACAAAATTAACCCATTACTGCATAAAGTTTCCTTGAAATTTTAGCTCTTTTTGCCCCATTTACCTTTCTGGCTAATCTTAATCTTAAGCCTGGCAGATTTTAAATTTTAGGTAACCATCTCTCTAAAAAATTGAATGTCATGCGCTAATGGATTAAATAGTTTCAGCATCGTAGATTAGTAGGAACTGATTAAACCAAAAGTTTTACAAAACTTATTAATTATTAAGTCCAGAGAATATCCCCAAACTTTTGGCACAAAAGCCCAATGTATTAGTAAAACCAGCACAAAGCCAGCCAAGTGACCAAAGAAAAACACCAAGAGAAAAACCATTAAAAGAAAGAGAGAAAAAGAAACATGAACTAAGAAGGAAAGACCAAATGATAGACATCTACCAAAACAGCAATATATAGATCTCTATGTCTAAATTACCAAGACAGAGCAAATAAACTATAATAAGACAAAGTGGGGTATACATATATATATATATATATATATATACACCACTTCCTCTTCCCTCCCTCTCATTCTCTTTTTGCCTCATATCTACATATTTGAAGTGCAAAATTATTCATACCTACTCAAAATTTAGGAAGTTAAAAATATTATGTATTAAATGTATGATATATTTTTC
This sequence comes from Acanthosepion esculentum, assembly GCA_964036315.1. Taxonomy (NCBI): domain Eukaryota; kingdom Metazoa; phylum Mollusca; class Cephalopoda; order Sepiida; family Sepiidae; genus Acanthosepion; species Acanthosepion esculentum. Next base: position 81,090,814 of record OZ038487.1, on the reverse strand, counting down.
TGGTCAAATCTAGCTCATGTAACTGTTTTACACATGATCTCACTTTCAATTAATTTGAATCACAGCATTCCCACACCAAAAACAAAATGTCATGATGTAGCCAACAAAATCTTATCTAGCACTGAAAACACCCAGTTCTTGATAATCACTGAGACAAAACATGAACTTCAGATAGTTTATCCACAGTTTTAATACTGGTAGACATTTTATTTTGAAATTGGCTAGAATTTAAGAAAACTTGTTTTTTGAATATGTGTGCATATATGTGCATTTGTGCAATTTAATGATGAAGAAACATTTTAACTTGTACAATATTTTTAGCATAATCCCCTCTCATGTCAATGCACTTAATTCAGTGAATATTAATCTTATAGATTTAACATTTAAGTATACGTGAACTTGCAGGGGCAGATTTGTGGGGTGCATAGAGGGTGCACACCTCCACTAAAATTTCTGAGAAATTTCTGTTGTGTGCTCAAACTCATCTTTGAAGTTTATAAAAGATTGAATGAGGTGCTCAATGAGTGAAGACAGATTTAATGAGCTTGTTCTTTTGCATGTTCAAAAAGACATCCAGTTAGACTATGATAAAAATCATGAACCTCTAAGCAAATATGCCCCTGCTGTTTGCCTCAGGGTTCTTGATAAGATCCAGAGACGGATATGCAATGTAATTGGCCCTGATCTGTCATCTCGTCTGCAGTCGCTCTCTCACAGATGCGACGTTGCCTTGCTCTGTCTTTTTTACAAATACTTTCACGGTAATTGCTCCGAGGAGCTGCTTTTGCTGGTTCCTAGGCCTCATGAATTTAAACGTCCTACGAAGCTGGCATCCCGTTCCCACCCCTTCACCGTTGAAACTTTTAGATGTCGACGTCTCTTCTACTCCAATAGCTTCATGTCTCGCCTGTGGAACTCCCTTCCTTATTCCTGTTTCCCTGACAAATACAAGCTCCAACTATTTAAGTGTAACGTCAATCGACATCTCCAGTTGCCTTGATCTATCCACTTCCCTTCTCCACATCCTTTCACCTTTCATTCCTATCTGCTCTTGTTCCAAATCTTCTGTAACCCCCTTGCCTTGATCGATCCACTATCTTTCTCCACATCCTCTCCTTTACCACTCCTATCTGCTCTTCCTCCAAACCTTCTGTAACCCCTTGCATGCTAGTGGCTTCCGGCCTTGCTTGGGGTGATAAGCTTAAAAGAAAAAAAAATAAGAATCCACAAATTTGACTTTAGTAAATCCTTTTTCATAATCGCTATATAATCACACTTAATGGACATGTGGCCTAGTGGTTAGAATGTTTGCTTTCTAACCATGAATATCGAGTTTGAATTTCACCATGGTTGGTTTGACTTCCTGATGTTATCGGTCTGGAGGAGGCGAACACAGCATCCAACACCTTTGGAAAGTGCCTGAAAACCATACCATGGGTTGACCCAAGCCATGTGAGAGAAACTGGGTAGACGGTACCCTTGGGGGCTGTTAATAGCTGTGCTAGCATGAAGTCACAAGTCATCGTGACCAAAGGTTTGAGCGTGTTGGCCTTGATCCGATTGTTAATCATATTAGATGACACGCTCTCTCCCAGAAACTGTAACTAAGATCTGTTCAGCATAGTTGCAGTATCAACCACAGGTGGGCCCTGTGGGTTTTGGACAAATGCAAATATACCTGAGCGAGCATCTGCAATAGGGATTGGCTAGCCACCCTAGTAGACGGGTATCCTCAAATATGAGTGGTCAGTTATAGATAGATAGAATCACACTTTGAATCTAAAAGTTTGAATTTACAATTTTAAATATCAAATAAATAAAAGAAAATGCAAATTTAAATTTAAATTTATATATACATCTATCTATCTATCTATCTATCTATCTATCTATATATATATATATATAAATTGCCTGATGATTGCACTAGCATGAATCAGACTGTCGCCTCTAAGTGTTGACTTCTATGTTCCCTTTTATATTTATATATATATATATATATATATGAATGAACATTCTCTACTCATTTCTATAACCTAATATATATGATCACAGAATTTAAAATTTTGAATTGAGATTTTTACTGTGGAACACACCCCCTGTAACTGAAAATGCTGGATCCGCCCCTGTAGCCACAAAAAATGGAAATATTCTTATTCATGAATGCAATGATATCTTGAAAAGATGGCCTGAATATTTGAAAATTTGTTGAACTGTCCTTCTACATTGGATGAGGTATTTTCCACTAGTATTCCTATTCCAAACAAATCCATTAAGGAAGAGCTGGCCACTCTCCATCACTTGCTGAGGTAGAAGCAACTTTAAAAATGTTGAATAATGGATTCTTGCCTAAGTTGAATGGTACACTGAGCTACTAAATCATGATGTGGAAACTGCTGACTGGGTAACTTCACAGAGCATTTCTGTTCATGCATGTGCAGTAAGGTCACCTTGATTTGTTGCCAAGTCCCATTAAGTCTATATAAACCAGTTCTCAAGATATTTAGAATGCATATGTTCTGGACAGAACTTGTAAATATATGGAGGTGTCTGAAGAGTCCTCAGCCTGACCAAAACTCATTCCCAATAACCTTTGATGTTTATTTACTTTGTTAGATTTTGGGAAGTGTGTCAAATTAAGAACTTTTCACGTGTTTCTTCTTTGTACACTGGGTTGACTTTCTTTTAATGTAATCAAAGCAGGGAATTTTAAAAAATCTGAAAATATCTGATGCATTGGACTTGAAGTAGTCTTTTAATTGTCAAGTCTTTTCTTCAGGAAACATAATAAAGGTGATCATGGTCCTTCATGGCTTCCCTTTTATTTAATATCTATAAACGGTGTATTGCAATAATTACTATTGGGGAAGAATAATGAAATGGTTATGTGTTGACTTTTTAATTATCCTTTTCCTAGACTGGATGCCAACACAGGCTAGTGAGCACTTTTTACTCTGCCATTTAATTTTTTGTGGAACTCTCTTCTGGCTTCTTACTTCCCAGTCAACTTTGATCTTCAAAAATTTAAATGCAATGTCAATCATTATCTTCTGTCTTCTTAATTCTTGTTCTTTTATTGTCATCTCTACTTAATAGTGTTTTTTCTTCATATTCTCTAACATTCAGTAACGTGTTGCATCTTTGCAAGGGGTTACTAAATTTGAAGCTTTGCCTTGCTTGTGGTGAATGATTAAAAAAAAGAAGAAAAAACCCTTATATATGTATACATATATGCATATACAGAAATTGTTTTATGGACAATCAAAATGGTTTGCACTTCTAAAATCACCAGTAATTATTCAATAGCATTTTTACTTTAGCAAAGACAGATAATAAAAATGTCTCTCTCTCAAGTCCCATATAGTCCAACTGTGGAGTATTGGACTATAGTATGTATGCTTTTTGATAGACCTATGCCCAACAAGTTTTGAATTCAAAGTTGTCCTTCTCATAGACTAGTCACCAACCAGGGCTGCCTTATTATTTACTCTACAGCTAACAGGAGAAGAGCTGAATTCATACCTTTCTCTGGGATATTTGCTTGAAAGTGAATGTAATGAGCTCAACTGGAATTTGGACTCTGTTCTCCAGTTTCTCATTCTGAGTTGCCACCCACTACACCACCTACAAATCCTAATAAAAATGTATAGAACATTGAAGTTCAAAGTTCCCCTCATTGTGACAAGTGCAGAACATGACAGCTGGCTCATGTTTGTTGTCCATTATAAATTAATGTTTAGTGAGAAGCTGTCATATTTAAATGCTAAAAATTTAATGCTGTCAATGGTATTGATAACATTAAATCCTTGTTTATTCAAATATAGCATATGTTTATTCAAATTATGTCCAATTCAAACTTCAAGATAATAAAATATTGGTGGGAACTGTATAGAATGACAGCTGCCAAACTTAGTCTCCTGCACTTGTTTTGTGATGTTGGATGGCTTCACTTGTCACTTTGCTATGTCAAGCAAAAGCTTGTTATCACTTCCAAAAATGCTCGCCATATTCAAGATGTTGTAGATGCTGGTACTAGTAGTAACACTTTCCAATAATATCCACACTAGTATTACTTGTTCAAGTAATAATTGCCAAATAGCATAATGATCAGAAGAGAATCATAATCCATATAGTAGTAGAGTAGAGAGAGTGAACATATAGCAATAGTGCATAGACAAGAGTGAACAGTGATCGTATAGTCATCACGCTACTTCCTATTTATTCACTTCCTTTATGATCATGTGATCTACTTAATAATGAAATCACCTGTGTTATTCATTGGCAATCTAGTTTCAAACCACAGTGTCAGCAATGACACTTACTCTTATGCAACAACTTGCAAAAGTATTTTATGAAAAAAATTTCAAATTTTGTATAATTAATCTAATATAAATAGGTGCTGATTGACTGAAATATGACCAAATATTAAAATGTGGGGGGAAATCTAAAATGAGCCACAAAATTTTCAGGATCTCTAAAATATTTTAAAGTGTTTTTTTAGTTTTGTGATATTTAATCCTTGGAGATCCTTGAATTAGCTTGACTGTTATCTTCATTTAACATGACTACTGTTTACCAGATATACAGACGACAGTGTTAATGGCAGAAACAAAAGAAAAATTACAGGACCTCCTAGAAAAATAGTAAAGGGAAACATGATGAAAGGACTAACCATCAATTGTAAGAAGATAGAATGCATAGTCTTTAGAAAGAGAGACAGCCCAAGCTGTGAGATACAAACTGCACATATCAAAACCAAACAAGTACAGAATATCTGGGAATTGTTTTAACAGAGGATGGAAAGTACAGCACTAAAATACAAAGTGGCATTGAAATAACAAAAATGCCTTCCAAAAATCAAGAAAAGTATTAAAAAAGGAAACTTTTGTTAGAAACAAAGAAAATAGTGTCAAACTGCTATAGAATACCAATCCTATATGGCAGTGAATTTCCTCATTGATGAAGGGATGACTTGAAGCAACAGAGACATGGTTCTACAGAAAGATGTTGAGAATACCATGGACAAAGTATTTAAGCAACAAGGAAGTTTTAAGGAAAGTGGAAACCTAAAAGGACACTTATACTTAGAATCAGAAAGCAACAGCTGAAATTTTTGTCACATGATAAGGAGGAATGAGGGCTTATAGAATTGGACACTCATAGGACATACGGAAAACAAAAAGGGACCAGGGGAGGCAGTAGTTCACCTACCCAATGAGCTTATGTGAATGGATGGCAGAACAGACACCAGGAGAAAAGATTAAAACAAAAATTACTCTGTTATCAGCATTTATTTGCACATTGAATATTGCTGTCATATCATATCATGTCTGATGTTCCTGTTATATATCTTGAGATTCTCAACAAAATCCAAGGAAAGGTCTGTAAGCTTAATGGTCCTGACCTGGCATCCCAACTTTTGTCACCTTCCCATCACTGTGATGTAGCTTTTGTCTGTCTTTTCTATAAATATTTGCACATAGAAGAGGAAGAAGAAGACTGTTTACTGGATACACTTTTTTTTAATCATTTCACCCCCAGCAAGGTAATAATACCACTAAGACACAAGGAGAAGGTCTCCTCAATACTGTAAAATGTTTCAGTATTGACATTGGTATGAATTTTGGATTAGATAAATGTTCAGAAGTAACATTTAAGAAAGGGGGAATTACAGAAACACACTCAATAGATCTCGATCTTATCATAAAGTTTAGGGAAATGGAACAAGAAGAAGCTTATAAATACATAAGAGTCAGCAAAAGTGATGAAATACAGCATACCCAAATGAAATTAAGAAAAGAATACTACAGGCATGTGTATCTGGTGTTAAATTCCTCAGTGAATTCACAAAACAGAACATCAGCCATAAACACCTTGACTGACATTAAGGGAATGGGTGTTAACATGAGAAGGCTTCACACTTGCCAATGCATGCATTATCCTAAGGTCAATGTTGATCATCTGTGTGTCCTGATCTGAATTAATATTATTAATTCAACAAGAACTGTCTTACAAAACTACAACCATTGGTCCTCAAAGATACCTGGAAAAATGGATGATGATCTGTATCAAAGAACATGAAAGAAATAAGTAACTTAATTTAGTAATAAAGGAAGCCAACAAATTCAAAATGGAAGTTCAAGTGGATTAAGAAGTGTAAATAAACCATAATAAACTTACTGCAGTGGCAAGAACCTAAAAAAGAAAACAAAATCAGATGCAATGTACCAAATGCAGAAACGATAGCAAGATAAGTCCCTTCCTGGTCAATACTCTGCTTGTACCAAACAAGCTGATGTAGACAAATCCTGTACCCCTCAGTTGTTATGTAGTGCAGGGTTAAAAGCTGAAATCAAAGGTTTTATCCTTGCTACACAGGAACAATGCTTGCTAACTAGAAATTACCAAGCACACACACTGAAAAATTGTGTTAACTCAAAATGCAGATTCTGTGATAAATATCCAGAAACAACTGACCATCTCATATCAGGTTGCATGGTGTTAGCACCCGCCAAATATAAAACTTGGCATGATAGAGTGGGCCAATATCAGCATTGAAAAAAATTGCAACTTTTACAGGAAGGAAACTGTAAGAAGCTGGTATGAATATCACTCAAACCCGGTTACAGAGATAGGACCTGTGACAATTTTATGGGACTTTGCAATAGACACAGACAGAACAATCAATGATAATCACCCAGACATCATGATTAAAAGCCACAAAAACAGAATGTGCTTTCTTATTGATATGGCAGTTCATGCAGATTGTAATATTTCTTTGAAGATCTTCAAAAAACTATCCAAAGATAAGGATCTTTAAATGGAAATCTCAAAAATGTGGCACATGAGGACATCAATAATTCCAGTTGTAGTTGGAGCCCCCTGATTGACAGGAAAAGATTCTGATAGGTTCATTGAAGGAATTCCTGGTAGCCCATGCCTTAAAGAAATACAAAAAAGATGTACTCACAAGTACAGCTCACACATTACAAAGAGCTTTATCTCTATAAAATGTACTTTGATCTTAGTTTCTTTTTTGTTCTTTATAAAAATGATCAGTGGAAAATGTAATGATGCCATTTCTGTCCTTAGGTCTCTGGTTGGGACTCAGAAAGAAATAAGTATACAACAGAAATCAAAGAAAATAATAATAATGATGAAATTAACCCATTACTGTATAAATGTTTCTTAAAATTTTAGCTCTTTTTTGCCTCATCTACCTTGGTAGCTAATGTTAATCATAGCACTGGTGAATTTTAGTTACCCCTAGATAGATAGGGACAGCCTGAGTTAGATGGATAGATACAGACTGTTTAAGAAAAAACAAAATGAGATAGATAGATAGATAGATATTTAAGAAAGAAAGAAGAAAAGAAACAAGATTAGATAGATAGATAGATAGATAGATAGATAGATAGATAGATAGATAGATAGGAACAGTCTGTATTTTCTAGATGTCAGACAGGTTGTATTCAGCTGATTTCTTACCATGTTCTAATTAAAAGAGGAAGTTGTTGCTGTAATTTCTGAGCTTCATGTCATCCCACTGAACAAATCAAATTAGCCAATTTTCATCTTTTTTTTTTCAGAAACCACAAGGGTACACCAACATAAGACAAAAGAGTATGTGAGAGGAAAATGTTTAAAAATCCCTGGATTAAAGTATCACTTCTTGGCCTTCTTCTATAATCAGTGTAGAATGTGTGCACTCTGCCTAACTTGGTATCTTGATTTAGTTAATTTTACCATGCTGTTTGAGCAGGAGTGCTGGGACAATAGATATGTCACTGAATTGCTAACCTCCAGGTCAGACATTCAAATCAGAACAGGATTCTCTTCTCAATTATATATATCTGTTACATGTGAAGAGTTACAGGCAGAGAAACATGGAAACACACAGAAAAGTCACTATGCATGATTATGAATTTGAAATGTATATGAAATGAAGAGCAGTAACACTGATGTATTAATATTTGAAGTTTATTTGAGGAATTGGCATTGAATCATAGTCATCAGCATAGAAAACAGAATTACTTTTCACTAATACCCTTGAAAAGGCATGAATCTACTTCTTCCTGTGATGTGTGCCATCATCAGATATCTTGACAAAATATATTGCCACTGGCATGGTTCATGGAGAAGAAATTAGGTGAGTGAACTGTTAGGCAAACAACATTTATAATAACTGCTCATACAATTTCAACAAAAAGCTGCTACCATCATAGTCAACCTTGACAAATGAAGAGTTGAGGTTAGAAACAGATAACTAGAATTATATTATAATGAAAGTTTACCTTTTGATATTTTAAAGACTTACACTGAGATTTTAAATTGTTCATTATCATCATCATCATTATCATCATCATCAGTCCCATGATTGACTGTGGTTGTAGAGTTGCTGAGTATCTGACAAATTCCCTCCACATATCTGGATTGCAAGCTAGGGATGTATTCATTCATATGTAATGTGTCTTTGGCAAATAGACCTGGTGGAGCCCATCCTCTCCAGGTCAAACCAGAGAAAAAGTCCTTTAACATGAAGGTTCACCTTGGTCACAGACACATGGCTGTTGATTCCATTGGGGGTAGGCCTTTGCCCTAGATTTTGACTTCATACTAGGAAGTTCTCTTCCCAATGATGATGTGTCATCACTACACTGACTACATACATATCTGTAGATTCCAGTCTACCCCATTAGTTGGCCATTGAAGAAGGTTCATCCACACTTTGAAAGGTCTTGTTTTTAATCCTGCTGGGTGTTTAGTTATCCTTCACACCAGAAAAGCTTGGTTGGGGAATCAGTTTAGTCACTAATGACCCATCAGTGTGGCAGATAGTATTGGATTACATACTTGGATTACATACTTGGATTACATAGTTATTTAAGTTGGTCCATCCTGTGTATAATGATAAAGTACATTTGGTAGCAAGGCTTCTGATTGATAGGTTTTCAGGAGTATGGAACCACCTACCCTGAACCTGGTTTGTAGCATCGGTTAGGGTCCCAGCTATGGGCAAATAGATAACCCCCAAATCAGGGTCAAAACACTATAAAAGTATAAAAAATTTTGTAGTAAAAATACTAAAAAATTACCAGCAAAACATTTTTTGTAAATGAAAAATATTACCAAGAATAATTTTTTTGTCAAAGAAAAATATTACCAAGAATAATTTTTTTGTCAAAGAAAAATATTACCAAGAATAATTTTTTTGTAAAAGAAAAATATTACCAAGAATAATTTTTTTGTAAAAGAAAAATATTACCAAGAATAATTTTTTTGTAAAAGAAAAATATTACCAAGAATAATTTTTTTGTAAAAGAAAAATATTACCAAGAATAATTTTTTTGTAAAAGAAAAATATTACCAAGAATAATTTTTTTGTCAAAGAAATTACAAGAAAATTAAATTTCAGCATTAAGTGATTCATAAGGATTTGATATGCTGCTAAACAAAGATTTAAGTTGGTAGGAAGTGTAAAACAAAAATAAAGCAGGATTTGGAGACAGGAAAAATGACACCATCTGTTACACTTATTCTATATATGGTTGTTTTGCATAGATAAATTATTTCTTTGTATACAAAGAGAATGCCAGTGATTTGCTGTTTTGTTGATAGGCCATCAGTGCCTTATTGCTTAACTTCTATTGATTGACCCGATCTTATCAAATCACAGATTGCAAGGCAGTGAGAAAGGTTATTTATTATGTGGTATATTTTAAAGTATCTGTTTATTTTGACCAGTCTCAATATGTTTGGTCATTGAATTTGATTTTATTCATAACTGCCAACCTGTAAATTGAAATAACTATCAAACTGAAGCAGATCTCTCAATTTCTTCATAATCCATTTGTCACAGTCTTTTTATGTCTATTTATCTATCTAAATCTGTTCATATCTATCAATCTGTCTCAGTTCCTTCATATCTATTTCAGTTTGTTCAGATATATCAAAATCTGTTTATATCTATATATCTGAAACTATTTATATCTCAGTATCTTCATATCTTGATCACTGTTCATACCTAAGTTTATTTATATCTAAATCTGTTTTTATCTTTTTATCTACATATCTATGTTTTTCATATCTATCTGACCTTCTATTTACATATTTAAGTTTTTTCATATCTATCAATTTATTTCGCGCTCTCTCTCTCTCTCTCTCTCTCTCTCTCTCTCTCTCTATATATATATATATATATATATATCAAGTATGTAGTGCAGTTCAATTTATATTACATGAATCATTCATACAAAAAGCAGATAGTGAAGTTAATGATATAAATGGCGAGAATACATCTTCACAAACAAATTTATTAAAATACATTACCCCCTACAGGTTTAGGTTAATGTATTTTAATAAATTTGTTTGTGAAGATGTATTCTCGCCATTTATATCATCAACTTCACTATCTGCTTTTTGTATGAATGATTCATGTAATATAAATTGAAATGCACCACATACTTGATATTAAAGAACTGATTCGACGTGCAACTTTTGGATAATAACTGTGAAATTCCTTTAGTTATTGAACAATTAAGTTCATGCCACATCAACTGAAAAAACCTACTACTAAAAAAGAATTCTCCTATTACCATATTAGTACAAAAACGCACAATCTTAAATTTTTTAAAAATTCAACCTCAGCATTGCGACCGCACGCTCCAAAATTTCTTACAGTTAACAATAACACATTTCTAAAAAAACATATTTCAGATTACATCTAATCTTTCATTGTCCTGTTATTGCCTGGAAGTAAAAAACAAATCTATTTCCATACCTGATGATGTCTGTATGAACAGACAAAAGCTTGTAAAAAAAGATCTTATGCAACTGGAATTTATTAAAAACAGGGATCATAACATTCATCTACAGGTTCAGGGTTAATGTATTTTAATAAATTTGTTTGCGAAGATGTATTCTCACCATTTATATCATTAACTTCACTATCTGCTTTTTGTATGAATGATTCATGTAATATATATATATATATATATATATATATATATATATATAATAGCTGGGTACTTACTAGGGTAGCTAGCTAATCCCCATTGCAGATGCCCGCTTAGACACATTTGTGTTTGTTCAACACCCTCAGAGTCCACCTGTGGTTTATACTGAGCAGACCTTAGTTAACAGTTGGAACAATGCCAGCACACTCAAACTCTCAGTCATGATGACTTGTGACTTGTGTTAGCATAACCATTGATGGCCCCAAGGGTTCCATCTACCCAATTTCACTCATAAGACTTATGTCAACCCGTGGTATGGTTTTCAGGCACTTTTCAAAGGTTCCACATGCTGAGATCATCTCTTCTGGACTGCTAACATCAGGAAGTCACCTTCCTGACAAATTGACCCTGGTGAGTGCCCCCCCCCCATATATACATATATATATATATATGTGTGTGTGTGTGTGTGTGTGTGTGTGTGTGTGTGTGTGTGTGTGTGTGTGTGTGTCTATTTATCTATCAATTTATCTATCTTATATGATTAAAACAAAAGATGGTCCACATGTGCTTCTTATAATATGTAGATTTAATAGGCCTGTTAATAAAATTTGAGGAATAAAAATGATAATAATATTGGCAATAAAATTGATGATATTTATTATATATATATGATATATTTTGTTGCATAGCTCCTTCTTCTATGGTTAGTCTTGGACACTGTGTCAAATGTCTTATGATGTATAGCCTCCTCTTCTGTTTTTCTCTTTGGCGATGATGTTGATTCAAGAACTTCAAAAAAAAAAAAAAAAAAAAAAAAACCAACTCCCTGAAATCCATTTCTCAATCTATCGTTCCCTTGCTAGTTTTAGCCGATCATAATTGATTTCCTTTCTTTTCCTGTATCTGACACCAAAGGTCAAAATGAGAAAGAGCAGAAATACAATTCTCTAAAAAATAATAGTCTGCGAAACTCTTATTTAATATTATATATTTGTAGGCCTTCTCTTTGTGGTTCAATTTAGTCAAAAGGCCTACTAATATATCATATATATCATATATATCATATATATATAAAAATATTATCAATCTTATTGCTAATATTTTTATCATTTTGTTGTCTTTTTATTCCTCAAATTTCATTAACAGGCCTATTAAATCCACACATATATATATATATATATATATATATATATATATATAGCATAATGAGAGGCCACGTATACTTTCTTGATATGTATATAATATCTGGATAAAATAAATGAAACAAACGCTGTAAACAAACGCTGTAAACAAACACACAAACACAGTATCTCATTTGATTTCTGAGGAAAGACCTAGGTGGTCTGAAATATTAAATAAATAAATATATACAAAAACACAGAAATAAATACTTTCATAAAAAAAACACCCAATTTTGTTTCATTTTATATATATATATATATATATATATATATATATATATATATATATATATATATATATCTTCTTTTCTTATCTAACTATGGCAATAAAGCTACTAAGATGCAAGGGGTTACTGAGTGTGAAAAACTATAAGGAAAACAAAACATTATTAAGAAAAGAGAACAATAAAAGAACAAGAATTAAAACAGAAGATAATGATTGAGATTGAATTTAAATTAAGTACAAGAAAAGAAACTGTTAGCATAGAACTTAAAATTACATCTAGCAATTCAACTGTAAAATGATGAGACCTTGCCACCAATCTAGTACTGCAATTAAATTCATCAAAGAGGAAAGCTTATCCATACAATTACACTGAAAATATTTATAGAAAAGGTACATGGAAGCTACATTGCAGTAGTGGGAAAGTGACAAGATGCCAGGTCAGGATCAATAACATTGCAGATTTTCTTTGTATTTCATCAAGAATATCTAAATACATAGGAGAATCACCAGATCAGATGTAGCAGCAATATTCGATGCATAGATGAAGGGTAGACTTATAAATTCCGAAAAGAAAAATTGGCTAATATGAAACAGTGAACCAACTTTCCTAGCAGCAGACCTTACAATTGATTCAATATAATCTTTCTACTTTATATGAGTGGAGAATGTTAGCTCTATCTTTTTTTTTTTTTTTTTTTTTAAGCGTATCACCCCAAGCAAGGCTGGAAGCCACTATCACGCAAGGGGTTAAAGAAGGGTTGGAGGAAGAGCAGATAGGAGTGGTAAAGGAGAGGATGTGGATAAAGAGAAAGACAGTGGGTCGATCAAGGCAAGGGGGTTACAGAAGATTTGGAGCGAGAGCAGATAGGAATGAAAAATGAAAGGATGTGGAGAAGGGAAGTGGATAGATCAAGGCAATTGGAGATGTCAATTGATGCTACACTTAAACCGTTGGAGATTGTATTTGTCAGGGAAACAGTAATAGGGAAGGGAGTTCCATAGGCGAGATCTATCTATCTATCTATCTATCTAAATTATTTCATACCAGTCTATTTTAAGAGCTTGTTTAGTGTTCAATTGTGTTTGTCTTTGATACCAATTGATGGTGTTTGGGTCCAGGTCAAATCAAATTGTTTTAGAATATTATCTTTAGTACAGACAGGTTTTTCACTGTAAAGACATTTCCACCATACTACCTTCTTTTATGCTATTATCTGAATATCTGAATACTAATATTTTGTGTTCTTGAATTAGTATGTATGCATAGTGTACTGTCCAAAAACATGTAGGACATTACAACAGGCAGCAGTCAGACCATGAAAAGAAGGAGTCAAATGAAAAGAATAAACAAAAATAAATGTTTCATAAAAACATATTTTATGAAATTTCAAAGATGGCCACAAAAGAATAAATCCAAGATTTTTATGACTGAGACTGAGAAAAGAGAGACACTGTCTTTTTTCAGTTTTTATAAACCCACTTGTGATCATTTGTCATCATTTTCTAGGGCTGCATGTTTAAAAAATGCAATTATATATTAATTTTTTCTGTGTTCAAATATTAACTCTTAGTTGACTAAAATGATACAGATGCACTTTGGTAACAAATATTTCCTATACATAATGCAGTAGCTGGAACATATTAAATTCTTTTTTAATTAAACAACCCTGTCTTCATCTTGTCATCAAGCAAGACGTCCATGGTGCTGTTTAATGTGAAAATTCAATTTGGCTTCTGTACACCTCATTCAGTAAAATTAAAAAGTAAACATTTTTTTAATTATTTATGACTTATATAGTATCTAAAATTATTTTTTAGAGAAAAGGAGAAGAAAGTAAATTAATTTTTTTATTCCAAGTATAATGAATGGTGCAATCAAAAAAACACAAAGCTCTTACTCTGGTGTGAAATTTAGAAGAAATTTACATTTATTAAGAGACAAACAAAATAATAATAATGCAGAATGCACAATTTACAAAAAAGAAGCATGCACAAAATGTTTCCTTTGTATTCCAAACACTTAAGCAAGATAGCAAATTCTAAATACAATTCTGTTGGACTCATAAAAACAATTATTTTTATCAACAAAATATTCAGTTACTTCCTTAGATTCAATGAGTTGAGAAGAAAGATTGTTCACATACGTTACTGGATTTCTGGTTTGTTATTATCTAAAAAGACAATACTTCCATTTTACAAATTCAAAATCAGAGTTAATACTTCAAATATTTGGGACAAACTTTCATATACCAGGTGTAACAGCAAAATTGTTCAGTTATTAGATTAAGCTCAAAACCATTGTATCTTGGAAATGATTAAAGATATCTTACTGGAATTCTCTGAGGTTTTTATAACACTATTGGACTCTTCTTTGAACCATAAGAATGTATAATTACTCTCCAAGCATAACAGAAAAATAGTGATGAATTAATCGTAAAAGAAAATGACATGTTCATCATTAATTATTCATAGCGAAGGATCAGAAGCTCATGAAGGATTGATATAAAGTTCAAATACATATATATTATTCCAGGATCATTTTACAACTTATTCAAGATGATCTTCACCATCTCTAACCTTCTTATCTTCTGTCCTGGAGTAATGAGATGCCTCAGATGTTTCGCGTCTTTTTTCACTGCTCTTTGGACTGTCATAGCTAAAACACCTCTCTCACATGCCAAACATCTTATGGATTGAGTTGGATTTTTGCTAAGTAATCTCTTTAGCTCTAAGTTCAAATGATGATCCCTCTTCATCTGACACAAAATGATTTTAACCTGCTCTCTTTCTAGCTGAATAACTCAAAGGGTTTTTCAGTGATTCTTACAAAAAATGGTGTCAAGATGGCTAAATATATTATCTGCAATTCTGTAAGAAAGAAACTCAATTGCTTTACTGTTTTTTTTAGATATTAAACTTTTTGTGGGATGGACAATTATGCTGTTACATGATTTGGACAATTTTGCTGTTACACATCTCTAAATTTGTGAATCTTCTTTCTGCTTCTTCCCCTTCTTTTTTATTCACTTCCTTTCTTTGCATCATTGTTGTCAACTTTTAGTTTTTCTTTGTTCAGATTCCAGAAACAGCCTATGGTCATATGCCCATGAAAGTCAAAACCTTTCTATTTGCCAGACAAATCAGTCTTCTTAAATAGCCACAAATCAGCTTAAAATTAAAAGAAAGTATGGGTGCATATCTTACTTTCCCCTTTGGATAAGAAATAACAAAATGTATCTCTTTAAGCCATTCCTGTTCACAAATTTTATTTTGGCAGGTTTTGAGACTGTCAGACATATATACATGTATTTTTTTATAAACCATCAGGTTTCATTTTGGTGGGTTTTTTACAACATCAGTTCATATTTTTTACAAATTTTGAAAACAAAATTTTATTTAAACCATTTTTTACTAAATGTCTGGCTTTCTTTTTATAATATTTTTTTAAATATTACACATGTGAAATATATTAAGGAGTTTCATATCTGAAAAATAATGGAATATAAATAAACATTATATAATTTCATATATGTTTGACACAAGGCCACCTCTCTTGAGTACTCAGTGAAAGATAAGACCAGTTATTGAATTCACTTGCTTAAGACAAAACATTTGTTGCTCATGCCGGATATGGACAAGACTAAGAAAAATTCAACAACGCAAAAGACATTTACTAACAAATAATATAACATGTGTATATGTGGGTGTGTGTACATGTGTACATGTGGGTGTGTGTATATGTGTACATGTGGGTGTGTCGACCAAACAAAAGCAAATGGTAATATGCAAAGACAAAATGTATGAGGAACAGCTCAGGATGTCAGATACAAATTGAATGTATAAACATCAACCAAATATGAAAAATCTTAATATTTAGGAAGTGTTTTAAAAGTGGATGGAAAATGTGACACCAAAAAAACAAAGCCATATTGGATAGCAAAAGATACTTTCCAAAAGCTCAGTAAAATATTGAGAAACAGGAAACTTTTGTTAGAAACAAAGAAAGGAGTGCTGAACTATTATGTAATATCCATCCTTTTCTATGACAATGAATGTTGGACAGTTTCCTTGAAAAAAAAGAGAAAACTTGAGGCAACAGAGATGTGGTCCTACAGAAGAGTGCTGAGAATACCATAGACAGAGTATGTGAGTAATGAGGAAGCTTTAAGGATAATGGAAACAGAATGGATGCTTATATTTAGAATCAGATAGAGATAGCTAACATTTCTATGGCATATAATGAGGAGAGACAGCTTTGAAAATTTGACACTCACAGGACATACTGAAGGCAAGAAGGAGAGAGGAAAACAGCAAGGAACCTACCAAACAAACTTGTATAAATGGATGGCAGAAGAGAGAGGGAGAGGTATAGTAAAAGGACAAACATAGCTAAGAGCTACAAAGACTATGAAGTTGTGGAGAACCATGACCAAAAGGACATGGCAACTAGAAGAAGAAGATTATGCACAAACAATGAAAATTAGAGTTAGAGGAGCAAGATATAGCTACAGAGTGAAATAGCATCATGGATAGAAAGATTTGGAATGTCCATTCTTAAAAACTGTTAGTGTTTTTAATTATCAGCTCATGAGAAAATAAAAATATACATTTACTTTTATTTTACTTTTACTTTTTCCCAACCAGCTGAAGAAGGCCAAAATGTGATAAATATGGTAACAAAGATGACAATAGTCCGAATAATGTAAATAGTGTACATAATACCTCATCTCAGAAATATAGACAGACATTTACTTTTGTTTTTATCTTTTCACCAATCATTTTAACTGCTTTTTGAAAAAGCGAGAATTATCTTTGCTCTGTGTTTCTGTGTTGCTACTTTACCTCATCTGTTGATGGGCAACAAGGAAATGCATACATTCAATCATTAATCCACAAATCATCTTTTGGCCCCAAAATGCAAATTCAGCTACTGAGAGGAGGAAAAGAAAACACAACTTTTCATGCATAATCCACAATTTCTGTAAGTCAAAAGCATGATTTCTTATCACTGCTTCTAGGCTAACTCTGAGGCATATTAATCCCTGATTGGTCCAACTTATAGCACAGCCACACCTTAATGTCCAATCAAAATGCACATATGTCTCTAATCCTTAATATTTTTCCCATCCATTCCTACTTTGGAATTGCCAAAATTTGTATTATATTTGTAATTACATTTATAATTAATTATTAATAATTCTGTTTGTTCCTTCATTCCTTAGCTAGTTAGCATGTATATTATGCCCTGTGTTATCTTACTTGTCCCCTGCCCACAAATTCTTGCTATATCAGCAGCGGACAGAGAAAGAAAGAAAGAAAGAAAGAAAGAAAGAAGGAAATGCAGTAATGGATTTAACATCTGCTTCAGTGAAATATTCATCCTTTGTATGACGATAAACTACATCCGGCAGAAAGGCCTATGATTGAAAGATTGGAGGTTTTGAGGAGCATGGAACCTCCTCTTAACTGCCATTGTTCCCCGGTACACTGTGATCCAGAGTGGTAGCAGCTGTTATGGTCCCAGCTATAGGCAAATAGTGAACCCCTAAACACAAATCAATAATACATTTTTATAGAAAAATGGCAATCAATGCAACATTAAAAAATATAAAAATACATTTTTATAGTAAAATTACCAACAATACATTTTATGATCTACAAATTATATATTAAAAAAAAAACATGCCTTTACCCTGAAGGTATAAAATTATGTATAAAGTATCTGAAATTGAAAGCATAAAGTTATTTAGATTTTGGCATTAAGTAACTATAGAGGTTGATATGCCATGAAACAAAATCAATCAACCAATCAATTTTAATCTTTTCATTTGTATCCTCTTACTTCTTTGAATAATGACCTGCATTTCTACTTATGATTGTTATTGCAATATTTTGCCAAAGTTGTTAATCCCAAATATTTAATGCTGCAATGGGAGAATTTCAACAGGTATTTTATGGTTGTGAAACTCGCAAGGAGCTTATTCATTCATTAAATTAAGAATTATAATACATCAGAAAATTAAAATAGAGAAACCATGAAATTTTAATGGGTACTGTTAGTTATTAATTATTATACTAGCTCTGAATGGAAAGTATCCAGTCATTTTGAGCTACAGGTTTGAATGAATGAGACTGCCGATGGTCACCATTTTGTAGTGGGAGGTGCTACTTTGTAATGGATGCAGTTGTTTAAGAATTGTGATGAAGAGGCTGAGAAGTTTCAAAGAAATGAATTCCACATTTTCAAAAGAAACAAATTCAACATTTTCAAAAAAATTAATTTTTAACACATAGGCAAATTTTACATATATATTTTTATATAAAGAACAATATGATTAAAGAGAAGAAAAAATATACCCGTATACAAAGAAAAACATGTGTGTGCCATGAAGAATGCTTGCCAGGCGGAAAAGCAAAAGAGAAGTCCAGTTGTTTTCATTACGACAATCTCATGCAAAAAAAGATGATACAGGCATCTTGGTAGACAAAGTCGGGGTAATCCCTACAATCTCAAGAATCAGTTGAGCAGACTTGTTCTTACATGGCAATCCACCAGTGGGGACCATATTCCTCATGTGTAAACAGACACACTCCCATGGGATTATCCAGTTAGCAATAGGATGCTATTGAGTGAGCTTCACTGATCATCCCATTAATAATGAGTGAATGAATAGATCAGTGAAATCATATCTTGTAGGTTGTCTTGTCACTTGTCAATAGTACAATTTGTGTGGATATTGATCATCACATCACAAACAACCAAAATGGAACTATAAGCATACAAGAAATATTAGTAAATAATACCAAAATACTAGCTGGTACATTCTACAAAGAAAGATTGAAAATAATATTATCTATTATTATGCAAAATAAATAAAACACATTAAATAACAAATTTTTCACTCCAGGAGATGGTATTTTGAAGTGTGTATAAAATATTTCATTTTTTTTCTATGTGCCATGTCCCTTTATGATGTGGGCAATGTTTCTCCACAATTTCTTGTTTGTAGCCCTTAGTAAAGTTTGTCTTTTTGTTATCTCTCCTAAACCCTGTTCTGCCAACCATTTACACAAGCGCATTAAGTAAGGTTTTCCTCTTGCCTTCAAAATATCCTTTGAATGTCAGATTTTCTAAGTTCTCTTTCCTCATTATGTGACCTTGAAATTTCAACTATCTCTTTCTAATTCTATGTATAAATGTCCTTTTTCTTTTCATTTTCCTTAAAACTTCCTTGTTGCTCAGATGTTCAGTTCATGGTACTCTCAGCATTCTTCTGTGGAATGACATTTCTGATGCTTCAAGCCTCTTCTTCATCTGTGAGGAAACTGTCCAGCATTCACTGTCATAGAGGAAGGATGATATTATATAACAGTTCAGTACTCTCTTCTTTGTTACTAATGAAAATGTTTACTATGAATATAAAATAAAAATTATGCATATAAACATTGAACAAATACTTTTTAATGTAATCTAGTTGTATGATGTCAATTTGGTCTAATTCAAATTTCAGTAATCTAAACAAATACTAAGGTGTAGCCAACAAAGTCCTGCTACCACACTGACAACACCCAGTTCTTGATAATGATTGCAATGGCTGAAAGTACTTGAAGAAAACAGGGCAATATATGATCATTGGACAGTTTATTCACAATTTTTATTCCAATATACATCATCTTATTTGAAAATTGAAAAAATAAATAAAAAATTAAGCAGATCTTGTCAGTTGAATTTAACAAAATATATTTGAATAAATTCTTGCTTCTTAAATATACCCTGGGTTGGAATAGTTGCATTTGAACAAGTAATTTCATTTAACACATCAATGAAATGTTTAACATAAATACATGTTCAGAAATGTGATATTTGAAGGCATCTTTTTATAGGATTCATGTGTGGATTGTGAATTTTAAATGATTTTACCTTAAAAGTTGAAGACTGGAGAAAATCTTTGTCAATTGATGCTCTTTTATTTCCAGAGAGGAAAAACTGTACAAACAGCATAATGGTATGTGCCATTTATGAAGATGGTGCCACAGCTGAAAGTCATTTTCACAAATTGTTTACTCGGTTCAGAAGTGGAAATTTTGGTCTGGAATATGCAAAATATTGTAGCTCACAGTTGTTGATAATGACCAATCATGCCGATTAAAAATAATCCAGGTCACATGATATGGGATATACAAAGAGATACTCTGTGCATTTTACATGAGTGTTGCAAGATATTTGATAACTCTTGAATACATGAATCGATCCAATTTGTATACCTCACTATTTCATAAAAAGAAATTTAATGGACCACATTTCCTTTTGTAATTGTTGTTCAAATGTAACAAAAATGTCCTGGGAATAATGAAATGTGCTAGTATTAGAATTAGTCATAATCAATAAAATTAATTGACACAAAATGTCTGTTGTCTTTAATAATGTTTGCCTTAAAGAACAATATATATATATATATATATATATATATATATATATATATATATATATATATATATATATATATATAGTGCGTGTGTATTTATGCAGAAAATATTCTTTAAGGCAAACATTATTAAAGACAACAAACATTTTGTGTCAAATTAATTTTATTGATTATGAATAATTATATATATATATATATATATATATATATATATATGCATGACTGGAACCTGACAGCAGTACTTACCTCTGGCCCCCCAACCAGGGGAAAGCCTGATTGGGGGATCCCTGATTGGGGGCACCAGGTAGTTCTTTGTGATCCTTGATATCTTATCAACATTTGCTTTTTTCTACTTTCATTTATATATATTATAAATTAAACTCAGCACAACTGACTATGAAAGGATGAAAAACGTTTTGTGGATTTTGATTTCATTCTAGGGTCTTTTTTTTCACACAAAATCTGTGAGTTTGTTTTGCTCATACTAAGTCTAAAAAATGGACTAGATAAAATTCACTATTTTTTATTCATAATGTTGAATAAGTTAAAATTATTCAACTTTTTTAACAAGTAAAGTTGATGTTAAAAATTGCCACAAAACATTGTTGATTTATTTAAGATGGGATGATCTATTATAACATGTCTCTAATAAGTTGTATTCAGATAGATTGTATTTTATATGAATACTACCTTATGAAAATTGAGATGTAGGGGTTGGGCGCATCAGATTCGGGAGTGGGGACATGAGACCTATCCACTGGCCCTGTCTGATAGAGTTATGAGCTAAGGCTTTATCTGAAATTTTAACTGTAAATTGCTTATTCTGTGTGATTAATATTCAACAATAAATGAAGTGTATTAACAATGGAGAAGATTATGTTGAACAAGAAATATTTGTTGTACAAAATAACGGCTTCTTTTCATCATTAGACTACAGATATATTGAGTTTGTTATGTATACTTTGATATTGATTATATATATATATATATATATATATATGTATATATATATATATATATATATATATATATATATATGTATAATTAAGTGAGATAATACAATAGCAACATGAAATTGATGAACAATTTCAAATTGTAACTAAAATTGTTTATATTGTCTGGCCACTTTAAATTTAGTGATTTATAGTAACCACAAAATAGCTGCTATCTCTTTTGTTAGTTTTGACCAATAAAAATATTTTATATAAGATTCCCCCCACACACACACACATAGGCATGCATATAGATGTAACTGCTATTTCATTAATAAAATATTTTAATATTCATTATGCTAGAGCATTTTAAAGGTATTTTTTTAAAGGTATACTTTTGAGGTTTCCTTCCTGATATTTGATGTTTCAATGATCCTTGCTTTTCTGAAAGTTTTCAAGTAGTTGTAGTTAGATTCTCCTTTGCTTTGTGTTTCATAATTGACACTTGGCAATCATCCACTTTTGGGGTTTATTTCAAGGGAAAGGTGACCGCCTTTAAAATATCTAAACCAGTTTTGTGCAGTCGGTCAGATATTGTCTCATTTCCTTCCAATTTCCAATTTCTGTAAGCAACTTCAGTAGCTTTGAAACCCTGGCTAATTAATACTCCTAAACTTCCTGAATCTTTATACTTCTGTCTGACTTAATAATATCTGAAACAAAAGTTATAGCATGATAGTACTGACAATATTATATATATAATAGCAATATTAATAATATTGTGGAGTCATTGATAGTCTTTAGATATAGATATGAAAGAAACATTGAAACAAAGAAATGTAAAAAATCAAAATTCCTTTGATACACATTAATATATAATAATATTGTAGGTAGCCTTTAGATATGCATATAAAATAAATGAATGTTTCTTAAATAAAATACTTAGCCTTACTTTTGTCATGTGGCTTCTCATGACCTAATTGGTAAAAGACATCCAAATTCAAATCCAGGGTATTCTCCCTCCTGTAGGAGGAGATCCTCCCTGATTGACCATGTCTTCAGAGGTGTAGCCATACTCACTACCCTTGCCCAATTGTGGGTTGGTGTGGTTATTTAACACATTTTTGGGGTGGATGGCCTTTGAGTCTGAGTAGTTCATCCACCTTTTAACAACCCTTGTTTTCTTATGCTACCAGACAAATAGTAATATTGCACAGTTAAATTCCCAAATACTTTAAATGACTTTTTGATAACCAAGTTTGAAATGTGTGAATGGCCTTCCTTGTGGTTATGACATTAACATATTTTTTTAACACTTTTAGAGGTCATTTGTTTAGAAATGTTCATTTTCATGGCCAGAAGATAAACCTCTCCCAATTGGAAGGTTGACACAACAAAATCTTCCTTTTTATCTCTATTTAGTTTGTACTGTGCTAAGCCATAAGAAAGAAGCAGATGAAATTTCTGTAACACATAATGAGAAAGGAGGGCCTGGAGAATCTGATACTCACAGGTCAAATAGAGGGAAAAAGAGACAAGAGAAAGCAACTCATGACATACTGGGCAGACTTAAGCAAGTGGATGGCAGAACATGGTCTGGGTGAATTGGCAGAGGCATAAAACTTATTGAGAGCCACAAGGGATAGGGCGAAGTGGAGAGCTATGATTGCCTATGTCCTGAAAGGACACAACGCATAAAAAAAAGAAAAAAACTGTGCTAAGCTGAAAAAATATCAATAGATGCATAAATGTCTACATATAAAACATGGACATCTGAAAATGGTTACAGTCTATTTTATATTTCCATTGAAAACATATGAGGAATATAATTGTTGGTCAAATTCCCACATTGTGTTGATAACTTATTTCTTAAATGAAAAAAAAGAAAGGAAAACTGAAATAGAGTAACCAGAATTGAGTATTGTACAGCTAAATGACCAGACATTGTCATCACTTTATCTTTCTCAATCTATTCACAAGCAGACATGACTGATTAGAAAAGAGAAATTGAGGTGAGGGAATTGTTCTTTTTAATTTTCTTTTTTCTTTTTCATCATAATTTTGGTTTTCTTTTCTCTAACATTTTTTATTTTAATACTTTCAATTTAAATACATCAGTTTCTCTTTCACTCTCAATTCCTACTTTCTTTATTTCCTATTTACAAACTGATGCTGTGTGGAACCGACTCCCAAGAGGATGCTTCCCTGATCCCTTCAAACCTAACCCATTCAAGTTATCTTCCCTGCATATTCACATAAATTGTGCCTCTTACTCTGTAACCCTCTACCTTGAGTAGCTCTTGTGTCTTGTACAGGGAACACATCATTGTAAAAAAATATTTCTTTTTCTTCTATCTTTTTGTGCTACTTCTTCTTCTTCTTTCCTTTCGTCTTTTTTCCTTTGTTTTGTTTGTTTGCTTTTTTTCTTTCTCCCATTTTCTTGATGTCCTAGGTATGGCGATAAACTACATCAGGTAGCAAGGCCTCTGACTGGGAGGTTTTGAGGAGCCACCTTTTAATTGCTGTTGTTCACAGCTCCATCCTGAACAAGGGTGGAGGCACCTGTTAGGCTCCCAGCTATAGTCAATTTGTGAACCCCCAAATGGGGTCAAAAAAGGAAAATATAAAAATACATTAAAATAAATTTCCAGCAGTACATTTTCATAGTATAAAAAAACAAATTATTTTTGGAAATAAATATTACCAGTAATACATTTGTGAAAAAAAAATATTACCAGCAATACATTTCTGAAAAATTAATATTAATACATATTCTATTCATATGAACCTATCCTAAAAATCTTGTTGGCATTAAATAACCTAATGAGATTGATATCCCATAAAACAAACCAACCAATAAAATAAACCAAACCAAACCCATTTTCTCATTTTGCTTTTTACCTGACATTGACTTTCTTTTCTTTAATTCTCTTTCTTTTTCATTTTAATACTTTTGTCTTTCACTTCTCTCCCTTTTTCCCTTCCTGTTTTTCTTTGCTTTTTATTTCTTATTTATCTTTCTTTTTCTTCACCTATTTCTCTGTATTACTCTTTCTTTCTTTCTTTCTTTCTTTCTTTCTTAATTACTTTTACTTCTTTTTTTAATACTAACTTTCTTTTCTTTCCACTTTTTATGCTGCCTTTTCTTTTCTATATTGTTTCCCTCTGCTCTTGTCATCCTAAGTCTCATTTATGTATTTTTCAAAAATTTCCTTTTATCCCAATTATTCTCTTTCTCATTTCTTTATTCTATCATTCTTTTCTTTCCAACCTCTTTCTGTTTCTCTCCTTTAACATTCTACCATCACCCGCATCCTGAGTGGACATAAAAGGAGAATATTTTTTTACCTCAATTCCAAGTTTTATTCTTTCTTCCCATTTTTAAAACTTTTTGTACTTCTTTAATTCCATTTTTTCTTCTTTCTTCTCCATATTCTTTTTCACGTTCATAACCTTCATTTCTTTCCTTTCGTTTTTCTTTTCTTTTGTTTCCTATCAAAATCATGCACTGCCTTTGTAATAGGAAATTGTTCTTGTTTTCCAATTTCTTTTTTCCTCACTGGATTCAAGTTAGTCTGCACCTTGGAGCAAATTGCCTTTTTTTTAAATGTGCAAAAGTACAGCTGAAAAAAATCATTGATTAAACCAAACAAATATATAGATGTAGAAAAATGAAAAATGTAGTCCACCTATAGATGCAAATATACAGTGACAAGCAAAAGAAAAACCTAGGTAAAAAAATCAATTTGTTTAATTTTTACTAAGAAGCTGTAAGTATTCAACAATGTACTTTCAGGAGAAGTGTCAGTGGTCATTTACCACTGTAATGCAAGTTGTCATATTCATTTAAACATAGCATAAGATACAGGCTTGATTGCATCTTAATACTGAAAATGAAGCATATAAGGAGCAGATATGTCCACCTATCACCTGCTTCACACTACCTTCTCTGTGTATTGAACAGGAATAGAGGTTTATCCATTGTTTCTTGGTTAGGATTTGGTTTCTGTTTCCTTCTAAAGTCTTTTCATTTTCTTTCACTCCCAGACTTAAAAAGGCTAAATGATAAAGCACAAATTGCATAAAGTCTGGAGCCATTCACTTGTCTTCTTAGACTATGCTGATTTAAGTTTCAGAATGGAAAGATTGCATTTGTATGGGATGAAAGTTATCACAATGATTTAACATGAATTTGCTAAGGAACTTGGAATATCAAGAAGACCTTGCAAGGTGAGACAAACAAAATGGCTGTGTTGATGGTTATTGTTGAAAGAATCTGTTAAGCTTTAGATAAGAATGGTGAAGCTCAGATTGTTGATTTAGATATTTTGAAGGTATCTGATAGGGTTTGGCATGCTGGCCTTCTTCACAAGGGTATGATGTTTCTGACTGTTTCTTTGATTTGATTCAGTCTTTCTTATCAAACCATGTAATGAAAATTGTCTTGAACGGACACTCCTTTTATTTTTATATGTCAATTGATATGACTTCTTGGGAAATGGTTTTCTGTTGCCTTTTCTATAGTTTTGAATTCAAAATTATCCTACTCATACACTGGGTATCACTCAAATTTACAGAGCCCAGTCTACCCTGAAATTTGACCTGTAACTTAGAGAGGGAGTGGAAATTTCCCAGGGGAATTAGTGCAAAGTAAATGCAACAAACTTGGCTAGAATTTGAACTTGGCTTACTGATTTCACTTTCTGCACCAATAACCGTTGTGCTAACTGCACCTCCAGCTTTAGTTTTGACAATTTTATCATTTTCTGGCAAAGTCTACATATTTATCAATCTTTTCATTTGTATTCACTTTGTGGTTTGCTGATACATCTCTCTCACTTATTGGTTTCATAATTACTTTATAATTACTTTGTGTGAGTGTTTGTGTGCATTTTGAATATTTCAAGAACTATTGCAGCAGAATAATGCCATTATTCAGTTGGCCCACCTACATCTCTTAGTGCATTGTGTCAGTAGGTGCAAGTGCCTTAGAAATAAAACATTGCGGAATTCTAATTGCAATCAGTATGGGTGTAGTCACATGAGATTGCAGATAAGAAGTATATTTAACATATTGATGTGATATCTAAGTACTTCTGATACACCTCTTATTTTGGAACCTGTGCATGTATTGATCTCTAAACATACAACATGACCCTGCTCAGTTTTCCATTGACCAGGCAATGATTTCCCCCCACATTGAATTCCATTCTCATTCATGTCAGTATGTACCAAAAACTGGGAAAGGGTCCACTATATGCTCACAAGGCTGGAGAGGTAAAACAGAGATCTCAATAAGGGAAGCATTACCATCAGGGTTATTGGGGAAACATGTAGGAAAGTCAACCACTTGTGTGAGTGATTGAAAAGTTAAGGGTTTGTATGCCAGTGAGGTTAATTACAGAGTGTTTAAGCCACATGGTATGGTGGGCATTAAAATAACCGAACACGAATATGTGCACAAACAGATGTTGAGAGATGGCCTTGTCTATATTATTGGAAATGCTATTGAGTACACCAGTCTTGAGAGGAAGGGGAATGATAGAGAAGGAAGAGATAGCTTACTGAATTGAGGAGAGATTGACAGAGACACATATATGAATTGTCTGGAGATTCATGTGAGAGTTCCCTAGCCAGCGGGAGATGATTGTGGACATAAACTCCCAGGCCATGCATGTGGATTTTAGAGTCCTTTTTAAGGAGAGGAAGGTAGCCGGGAGTCAAGAAATCAGATGAGGGGATTGACGAGCAGAGAGCTAATATATCAGGAGACTTTTCGAAGGGGAACGATTCCACACTGCAGAAGTTGGTACAGATGCCACAGATGTTGGAGAAGGAAAGGTTTAGGTGATTTTTTTTTAGCAACTTCAAGTTTATATTTTTGATTGTTGTGTTGAGTTATGTTGGTAAGGAAAAGGCCTAAAGTAATAGATGGTCATTGGATGTAACACGGACAGAAAGGAACTGGTGCAGACTGCAACATAATGTGGCTTCAGGGTTGCCCACTGGAGGTGCATGCATGGACATGCAAGAACCCTGATGTTGATGCAACTGTTGATCAGAGCAGACTCTCAAGATGTTAAACAAGAGTTCAGGCTCCTAACTACCAGTCGAGGACAGCAACCAGATAACTGCCAACCCAGTACCCTCAGAATGAAGAGATGGTGCCACAAACTGTATGCATCACAAGAGATTCACGACAGCACCACTACAAAGGCCATAGGAAAGAAAAGGACCTGAGAACTAAGAGAAACAAGAGACGAGCCCCTATTCCTGTTCAAGAGTAGTGGGAGGAGTATTAACTGGGCAATAGGAAAGCTTATCTATTCCTATTACTCACAAAAAAACAAATCAAACAAAAATAAAAAACAAATAAGCAACAAACAAGAAGTCCATCAACAATATACATGGCATCCAGAGTTGAAACTAAACATACACTTCCTGTTGAAGATGAACACGAACACTCCACATCTTTGAGCCAGGAATAAAAATAATGTCCAATACTTGCATGAGACAGAAAAAATATCAAAGATCAAATATTCAAACAAAGTTTTCAAAAACGGTGTAGAATAAATTCACTTCAACTATATAACTGAAATTGAGAAATAAACATGAGTAATTATATTCTTATAAATATATACATATATATACGAAATTCAGGTTGCATAATAAAATCTCACACCACTAAATATGTTATAATATTGTAAATAATTCTAATAAAAAGAGATATATGGTGAATTTCACATTGTATATTTATTACATATAAATATTCTGAAAATTTACCAACATTGGTTGAATAAAATTATTTTTTGGGAAATCATTGAGTTGCATAATAAAATCTTATATACATACATATATATATATATATATATATATATATGTATATATATATATATATATATATATATGTATGTATGTATGTATATATGTATATATGTATGTATGTATGTATGTATGTATTTATATGATAAAATATAGTTTTAAGGTATGCTATATTTATGAGTTAAGGTGCTCAATATTAGAGATAGGGCATATGTAAATATAAAAGTGGACATTGAAGTCAACACCCAGAGGCAACAGTCTGTTTCATGCTAAATGCAATCATCAGGCCATCTATTTATATAGATATATATTTTTTTAATCAGTATCACCCCCAAGCAATGCAGTACAGCCACTAGCACGCAAGGGGTTACACGGTGTGGAGAAATTAGAAACCATAACATTACTAATGAGGAGAAAGAAAAGATCAATCAGGAGGACAGTAGGTAACGATTGACATTGCATTTAAATTTTTGAAGATTAAAGTTGGTTGGAAAGCATGGAGCCAGGAAGGAGTGTTCCACAAGCAAAAAAGTGCAACAGTAAATAGATGAGATCACCAATCTAGTATTGTGCTTAAATTCATACAGTCGAGGTACCATAGTGTAGAGCTCATCCAAACAATTACTATGAAAGTATTTATAAAAAAGCCATAGAGAGGCAACCTTATGACAGCGGGCAAGTGACTGAAGCCAAGCCGCGAGATCAGCACCAATAATATTCCTGATTCTTCTTTGGATCTTATCGAGGAGCTCCAGGAAAATAGAGGGGCACCAGACCATATATGGTAGCAATATTCTAAGCAGGGATGAATGGTAGACTTATATATATCTTGTGATTTAACATTTGCATAGACAGAAAGTCAAAGTTACAATTTCGATCAGAGTCTCTGAGCACTGTTCAGTTTGTTAGTGTTACTGCTCTGTCTTAGTCTAATTTATAGATTTATAAATTTATATTGAGCACTCTAAGTTTTGTCTAATTTGTCTTTTTTCCTTTATTTTTGTCTTCCTTTTTCTTTTAACTTTTCATGTTTTATTCTTCAGTAGGCTTTGTCTTGGTAGGGTTGTTCTTTGACACTTTGCCAATAGGTTGGTTTATTTTGGTTACATTTATATACTACGTGACTAGGGTGTCTAGCTAATCTTGCAGATGCCTACACAGGCACATTTATGTTTCTTCAACTCCACAAAGTCAACCTGTGGCTTATATTTCAACTATGCATACTAGACCTTAGTAAATCTGGTGTGATCAACAGATGAACAAAGCAAGTAGGCTCAACACCTCAGTCACGATGACTTGTGTCTTTGTGCTAGCATAACCATCAATGGCTAACAAACAGTTTCATCAAATAAATTTCACTCTTGGATTATATAAAATTAATTATGAATATAGTACAAATGCTCTGAAATTCTTATAGTATGTAGTTTTTTAAAAAAACATCTAAGTTAAATTAACAATTTAAAAATAAGTAAATTATAACCTATTATTAACTAAGTTACCTCCCTTACATTAAAATTTTAAAATTATGAAATTGATGTTACATTCATGAGAATATTCACAATTGTAATAATTCAACCGCAAAGAATTTTCAAATCATCGTTTGTGACATGCATGGTTTAACCACAAGAGCAAAAATTTATTTTGCACAAACACAATTATTTGTCTTAGCCATCAACACACTGATGATGATATTGAAAAATATCGAAAGTACTCAGGAAATTAAAATTAATAAATATAACTACAGTACCTTTCTTGCTGTCTTTAATCATGAACCAAGGAAGCTTATACATGATTACAAAAGGATTTTATTGAAACTAAGTAAACACAAAATGTCTAAATTGTATAATCAGACATATATATATATATATATATATATATATATATATAAAATATAGTTTTAAGTTATTTTATATCTTATGGATAAAAGTGCTCAGTATCAAAGAGCATGTGTTAATATAAAAATGGACACTGAGGTCAACACTAAGTGACGAAAGTCTTGAATTCAATCTTCAGACCATATATATATATATATATATATATATATATATATATTGTGTATTTGGGCAGAAATCCCTCTCTTATAGAAGTTTTATTAAAAACGACTGACAAGGTAGTCTGGTTAAATTTTTTATTTAATTTTTCTTGCGTTATAATTTTCTTCTTTTCAGACAATCTCT
This sequence comes from Acanthosepion esculentum, assembly GCA_964036315.1. Lineage (NCBI taxonomy): Eukaryota > Metazoa > Mollusca > Cephalopoda > Sepiida > Sepiidae > Acanthosepion > Acanthosepion esculentum. The sequence continues at coordinate 81,060,098 of OZ038487.1, read as the reverse complement.
ACATAATTTATGTTTGAAAAGAAAAAAATTATAAGAACACAAGAAAAATTAAATATGAAACTTAATGCAGTACCTTGTCAGTCATTTTTAATGAAACATATATATATATATATATATATATATATATATACATATATATATATATATATATATATATATATATATATATATATATGTATATATATATATATATATATATGTATATATATATATATATATATATATATGTATATATATATATATATATATATATGTATATATATATATATATGTATGTATGTATATATATATACTCATAGAAACAAACTTAAATGTATTACTATTATAATTTTCTATATTATACATATGTTTTATCAAGTCTCAAGAAACATATATTATCATAATAAGCATCAACTATGTGAAAAATTTTTTGGCGTTTTTTGTTTTGTTTTTACTTACAAACCAGTACTAAAATAATTTAAAATGTACTGCATAGAGTAATATGAAACAAATATGTCTTGAAACAAATATCTGAAAGGTTGATTTTCCATTTACAACAATTCGCCTTTTACACATTTTTATCTTCTCAAATTCTGTGATTATTTAAAAAAGTGAACTGAATTTTGGCCTCAGGCTTTGCAAACCAATGAATAAAATACAGAAAAAGCTGCTTTTAAGATTAATTTTAAATGAATCACCATCTCTCTCTCTCTCTCTCTCTCTCTCTCTCTCTCTCTCTGTAACATATTCCTTCAGGATGTGTATGATCATGGCTTTCCACAGGAAGCTATAGAGATGGCTGAATACACTTTAAATAAAGACAAAAAATGTACATGGATAGGAGTAGCATCTGTGATTGATTGATTTTTCAGAAATTAATAAAAATCAATAAAATGACTACAAATGATTAGGTTATTGGTAAAATACAAGGGAGACAATTCAGTAGATTGAAAGAATATTGGATGATTAAAGTGATGATGAAAAGAAATATATTTTATGAGACATTGACCTTAAAGACAGAATTGTAATTTTAGATAATTTGTTCACAAAGGAAAACAAAAATGCATGTTATCAAGACATATAAGAATTAGAATCTTGGTGAGGGAAATGTGGAAAAAAACCCAGAAGAAATATGAGGAAAAATGCTGAATGTATAAGATAAAAAAAATTAAAAAATGTGTTCTATGATAAACTGCAAAAATCATTCATACATTTTCAGACATCAATATCTGAAAGCATATAAATGATTGGCTCAGATTTGGGAAAGGTAACAACTTTGAAATGATTTAAATAAATAAGAAATTTTCATCCAGTGATAATGAATTCTTTTATAACAAATTAAGTAACTTTTCTTAAAATGGTGAATATACAAAGAAATATCTAATATGAGATCAATATCTGAATGCAAGAAATCACAACAGCAGCAGCATGCACTAATAATTGGCTGTGGTGGATATACATAGTGGCAGATGTAGTTGACCAGTATCTTCAAAAACATGTTTTCAAAAAGAAACTCTCTTCTCTTTTCCTTCAGTTTGATATAGGGTCACAAACCCTAAAGGGGGAAGCCCTTGACTCAAGCTGGTCAGTAAGTAAGATTTTGGACTTTGACTCTCTTGTTAACAAAAGGCATTTTGTACAAGTGGACTTTTAGTTCTTATTTTTATTTTATAAGATTGTAGAAATACAAAAACCGATTACCTCCCTTGAGATGAAGTCATATGGGTTATGTTACGGCCACTTAGTGAGACCATTTCATAAAGTGACAAAAGCAGCTAGTTCATCAGTTAACTGCCTGGAGTCAAGACACACAAGTTGTTTGCTCACACAGATGAGGCGAGATCTATGCCCTGGCCAGCTAGCTACCATGTGAGGTAGCTCACAAATCCACAGTGCTGTTTTCCTTTGGAAATATCTTTGTACTAGATATAGAAACTATCTTTGGCTCGCAATCCTCATGTTGAGAAAAATCAATAACTTGCTGTTTCCTGTTTGAGGAACAGTGACATAGAAGAGAAATCCGACCCACTCGAATCTCCATTGGGAATCCTAAATATGGCTTCTCCAGAAACAAAATAATCCTCTGGCAGCTCAAATTTCCCATTGGGAATTATTACAGGTAACATCCTATCTCTCTTCATCATTTTTGTACTGTTTATGTGGTATACATGTGTTATAGTTTCTCTGTGTGGGATATGTGTAAATATATGTATATGTATATAATTTTGTGTATGATTTAGCAGTCTCTCTAAAAACAAAGATGAACTCCCTTCCAGCTCCTTATTTTCCAGCCAACTTTAATCTTCAAAAATTTATGTGCAATGTCAATCACTATCTACTGTCCTCCTGATTATTCTTTTTGTTCTTGATCATTAGTAATGATTCTAATTCTTCCACACCCAATAAGCCCCTGTGTCTTAGTGGCTTTACTGCTTTGCATAGGGTGAACTCAATTAAAAGAAAAGTTTGTCATTTCTTTTCTTTCATCTATTGCATTCAGTCCATGAAATAAGATGTTATTATATAATGGATATAACAATGGCCATAATGCCAGGGAAGCAAACTGGGAATAAACTTTTCTCACATAGCACTCCTATTAAGATAAATATTTGATAAGAAAAATAGAAAACTGTTGTGTATTTTCTTTCATTCTATGTCTTGTTGTTAAATTATTTTATAGATGTTATAGACACCTCACTTCACTTCAGATGTGGTACTACTACTAATACTGCTGTTTTCTCTGTGTGTGTTTACAAACTCATACCAAGCTATGACATATGCTTAAAATAAAAACACCTTTTAAGGAACTAAAGATTGTATTAAGATCTAATTTGATAATTTGTTTCTAAAGCTAATTTCAGATTTCATTTTTTAAATTTCTCCAGGTTGCCTCCCATAAGCCACCAAGTTCCATAGTGATACAATTATTAAAAATTGCAAATTGTGCCACAGATCTTCATTAAATTGGCAAAGCATATCAAGCCATTCTAAATGTTCTGTGAATAGAAAAGTTCCCTATTTATAATAGAACAATAGCCGGTTGTCCAAGAGACCCAAATCTCTCATAAAAATCTGCATCAGAAGTGAAGTTTTGAGGAGCAGGAAGCAAACTCTCCTTTGATTTGCGAAGGAAATTAAAACTATCAAAACCAATTTAGTGTCTAAATGGATAATGGTAAGAAGATTGAACAGGCTTAACAAATACATGTGAAGCAGCATCAGCAGAATGGCTGTGTTGAGCAAATAATTATGCAAACATTTATAACAAAAAAAATAATGATGGTTAGGGAGAAGTCAGAAGAACATAAATGAAATTTCTATTTTTTAGAAAGAGAACATGCTAACAGAGTATAGAAATGTGTTACATGCCTTCTCTTTGACTCTGAAAAGGAAAACTAGTGGATGCTGCAAAAGCAGTCTTCACTCACAAGCCTGGTACATCATGTTGCAAGAGGCTGTGTCTGCCCATAAGTTCAGGAGTGCATCTTATCTTAGCATTGTCTAACAGAAGATTGTACCTATACAGAATGGACTGGCTGTTGATATTCACATGACTAGCCAGGCATGATGCATACTAATTGTAGAAGAGGAAATAAAAGTAAATCAGCAGAATTTTAAATAGAGAAGTTGTGCAAAATTCCCAATTTAGTGCCCCAAATGTCAGAGACTGGCCACACTTTATCCAGTGTTAAAAAGTCAAAGAAAAAAACTAAGTAATCATGAGTGACAGAACCACGTTTAAATTGATCAGTAATGTTTATAAAAGGTATTTTAAAAGATCTGGTCAAAAATACTAATTGTTTATCTTTGCCAAACATGCTTGGGGATGCATTTTGCTACAGGGCATTTTCTGAGTTAAAAAGGATACACTTGCTAATTAGGCATGAGAAAACTGCAAAGTAACAGGATATTCTGCAATATTCATTGCTTTACAATGTACAGTGACATTTTTCAGATTGAAATTTTGTCAACCAGCAGTATAATACCTCTTGCCATTTAGCCATTTCCTCCAAAATAGCTTTAAAATTATTTTATGGCAGCTACTATATACTGTTTGGCCATGCATTTATGCATTAAAACCCTATTAGCAGCAGCTATCCTTTTCAGCTTTTTGGGCTTGAGTAAAAAACTTGGGAACATACATAGCACAAATTTCAAGAGATTAAACCACTTTCAGACAACACCACAATGGAATGGACACAAATCCCCACATTCCTAGGACACACATTTACTTCCTCACTCACTAGCAGATTAAGTTGAGTCACATATATTTCTTCTTTTTACAAAGACTATAAGAACATTCCTTAAATTTACACCCTCTTATCTAGATATGAACCCAAGTGGGAACATCAGGCAGTTTATACAATAAAAACAGATTAGTAATGTTAATACTAGTCATCTTATAAGGAAACATTTAACATTCATTAACTAAGCAGACAGTGCTATTTGCCTTACACTTTTTACACTCCTAGCCATTAGGCTGGAATCAATGTGTAGTATCTGTTCTGTTATCTCTAATAGCAATGATAATATTAACCATTTTCTTATAAGGAAACATTCAGCATTCATTGACCAAATGGCCACTGCCACTGTCAGTTGAAATTTATAAAATCTTTCTATTAAAACAGTTTTTCAGGAAAATAGGTTTCTCAAATCCACTAACTGTTATCACCCCAGTACTAATGGGAACTTCATTAAGAACAGATTAGTAATGGTAATACTTGCCGTCTCCTTACAAAGAAATATTCAACATTCATTTACTGAGCAGCCAGTGCTATTTGCTATACACTTTTCTACACTCCCTTGCCATTAAGCTGGAATCAAAGTGTAGTATCTGTTCTTATCACTAATGGCAATGTTAATATTAGCCTTTTCCTTATAAGGAAACATTCAGCATTCACTGACTGAACAGCCAGTGCCACTGCCGATTGAAGTTTATAAAATCTTTCCATTAAAACAAATTTTCAAGAAAATAGGTTTCTCAAGTTGACTGCTATCACTCCAGTACTGATGGGGGCTTCCTTTCTAACTTTTTGTTTGAAGTAGTGTGGAACATCAACATCTTAATTATGTAATTATTTTCTCTTTGAGTTACATGTGCTATCCATTTTAGTTGTTGTTCCTTGAGTGATGCAGTTTCTCTTATTTGATACACAGTTCTTTTTAGAAGTTCTCTAACAAAGATAGATTTTGAATGTGACCCAAAAACAGTGGGATTCTTTACTTTTTCCTTTTTTTGCTTACAGAAGATGAGTGATTCAGTGATTACAAGAATTAAATAACACTTAATGTTGTTAAATGGTGTCTTATTAAATATCAATCTTTTATTTCTTCTGCTTATAATTTTATAAGTTCATCTGGTGTATTAATTTATAAACTATCAGCAAAAAATAATGAAATCTTTTTTCTCCTTCTTTTTAGCTGGAGAGATATAGATTTAAATCTAGATCTAAAGGTATTTGCCTAGGATGGAATTTGAACACAACACTACAATCCAACTTCCTGGACTGATAACAATTCTGCTATGCATTCATTATATCTCTATCTATAAAAGGCAGGATGTGTGTGTGTGTGTGTGTAACGAATGCACGGCCACAATTTTTGACGGATTTGCACCAAAATTTACATGCACATGCTCCAAGTTAGTGGAAAGGCCAAGACCAACTTTGCATTTCCTGACTCCAATCAATAGTGGAAATCATCGATTTTTTCATGCTTCTATGGCAGTTTTCATGTAGTTTGCGGCCATTTTCTACTGGCCCGAGTGAGAGCCTATAGCTGGCTGCCACGAATAGGCAGGAAGATTCTATTGGTCAGCGTGAGAGCCAACAGCTGACTGACACAAATGTTAACTAGCATGCTAGCATGCAAAAAAAATCGATAGCTGCATTCGTCACAAGTAGGAAAAATTTAAATCTGCATGGCACTTTACTCCAATTGGCTCGTTCGTTCGCTTGCTTAAACTCAACGTTGATTCTGATTCCGCAGAACTGGGTTGGGTGTGAAAAAGTATTTGTTGTTAACATTGTTTTTTTCATTCAGTTTTTCCAGTTATGAGTCCTTTTTTAAAGCTGATCATTTCGTGTTCATTTTGTTTAGTTCTTTTTTCATAACAGATTTAATGTCTAGTATAGAGCTTAGAAAAAATTCGCAATGTGAGATAGGCAAGAAGTAAGGCATGTAGCAACATCAGCACGGCAAAGGGCACTCCTTTAAAGGCAAGGAAGGGCAAAAATATTTTAAGTCAAGTGATATCGATTGCTGTATGAGTCATACAATTTTTGAATCAAGCACGGGCAACGCCGAGCCATGCTGCTAGTTATCTATATAGTAGGGTCAAATGCATTATTATTTACTTTTATTTACTGGAATATAAATAATGTAATAGAGTTAATAAAAATTTTATCATATTTGTTTAATAAACCCTACTTTCAATATCATGGGTTATAGAAAAAAAACACCACCACCACTGATACTAACAATAATACCAGTAGTTGAAGTTGTATTAGTGGTAGTAGTAGTATGATAATGATGATGGTGGTGGTTGTTGTTGTTGTAGTATTATTATTATTATTATTATTATTGCATTGTTATTATTGTTGTTGTAGTAGTAGTATTATGATGATGGCTGTTGTTGTATTATTACTACTATTACTACTACTTTTATGTAATCCATTCCCAATAAGAAGTTTTTAGTTTTTCTTTTCTTTGTCCATAACGGGAATTGTACAGTTCCAGTTTCTGGATTTTTTTCTCCAAATATCTGACTGACAATTCTGGAATTTTGTGACAAATATTCCAATTCTTTGTTATTTCTGGCATGTATGTTCAAGTTCTTCTAATTATCATTATTGTGTTACATGCAATTTACATGAGATGTCTTGTAGTTATTGTTTAGACTTGTTTGAATATAAAACTTTGGAACTGTCTTGCCTGTTTGTTTGGAAAGTTTTAATATAATGCTAGAGCAGGTGTTTTCAACCAGGGGGGCGGATTTCAGGGGTGGAAGGGAAATATATTTTACTTTTTCTTGTTTTTTATTTAATGAATTTTGTTTATTGAATTCCAATCCTTAGCATTCTGTTGAACTTTTTGTTTATTGAAGTATATTCAGTTTCTTTATTTAATAATTAATTATGAATTAAAACGAATTACTGTACATGTATTCAAGTTTAAAAATCCATCAACATTTTCTTTTTCTATTAAATTTGTAAAACCCCTTTATAAAAAATAATCCATGTAAATATATATGTACTAATATGGAAAAGAATGAAGATTTTTCAATAATATATGCAAATTATTTGGAATGCACCTTTTGAGTCGGACAGTCCTGGAAAGAGGGGGATGACATTCTGATTTATGGTGAAAAAGGTGCATTGGGCAAAAAAGTTTGTGACCCACTGTGCAAGAGACTGTGTTCTTGATATGGCATCTGGCCAATGTGATATTAATTAAGACTGACAAGAGGGAGATTAAGGAATCTGATTTATTTGAACTGACCAGTCCAAAGAAGCAGAAATTCCACAGATGGGAATAGAGATAACTTATTCAGCTAGTGGTCACAAAAAATATACATATGGAAAAAAGATGAAAAATGTTCTCTCCTTACATACAAAAGCTTTCTTACTAATATCTTTGTATAATTTAGAAATAAGGTATCTTTCTTTTCTTTTTGGTTTGTTTTAATCATTTTACCACAAGCAAGGCAATAAAGTCACTAAGATCCCAAGATGAGTGTGAGAGAATATGAGAAAAAGTAAACATTAAGAAGAGAGAACAATGAAAGAAAACGAATTAACAAGACAGAAGATAATGATTGACATTGCATTTAAATTTTTGAGGATCAAAACTGACTGGAAAGCAAGAAGCTGTAAGAGAGTTGCATAAGCAAGAAATATGAGAGAAGAAACTGTTAGCATAGAACTTACGGTTGCATCTAGCCGTTTCAACTGTAAAATGTTGAGATCTTGTCACCAATCTAGTGTGATTAAATTGATAAATTCAAGGTACCATAGAAGAAAGTTTATCAGAGCAATTACAGTGAAAATATTTATAGAAAAGGCACAGGTAAGATAGGCTATGGTATTGATAAAGAGACTAGGCCCGAGATGCCAGGTCAGGACCAATAATATTGCATATTTTTTGGTTGATATGAAGACTGAATGAGAGAAATTATATCTTTCTGCACATCATTTATTATACCAGAGGATGTATAAGGCAAATTATATAATATTATAATAATATATATGATATTATAGTATTTTTTCTCCTCACCAAGCTGATCCTAAATTCTCACCAGCTATGATGAATGATGGCATTCTCAAAAAGGCTTCTTGCTTTGAGCATCCATTGGAACTCATTTTCATCCTAGACCTCAAGTGGAACTCTTATAAAGATGTTGGAAATATAGTTGGTTCCTTGTACCTGACTTCACCGGCCTTGTACTATCTTTATAACAGTCAGATCAGACCAAAAATAGAGTATTGCTGACACAGTTGGGTTGAAGCTACCCAAATCTCTCTTTCAAGCCTTGACAGAGTTCAACAGCATCTATGTGGCCTTGTAGGTGATTAATTATTTCCCACCCTACAATCTCTTTCCCACAGGTGTAATGGCAAAAGCCTGTTGCTATTCTGTTGCTATTTCCATGGAAAATGTTCTGATAAACTACATTCCCTAGTTCCACCCATGCAGACATTTACATCTTATACCTGCCTTGCCAGATAAACAGGGTTAAATTATCATCAATTATTTCACATCCTATTGGTTTTCTACTTGAACAGCTTCTTCAAAATAACTACTGCTTTGTGGAAGAGACACCATTGAAAACGTTTCCTGCCCATTACAATCTTAACCTGTCCAAGTCCTGAATCAACCAATATCTATCATTCATATCCTCATAATCTACAATTCTTACATTCATAAAACAATCCCATTCAGTTACCCTCTGCCTTGAGTGGCTCTTTGGCTTTGTATTGGTGTAAAAATGTCTTTTTTTAGCTATAACCATACTCCAAGAAGCTGCCATCTGAAGATTTCACCTTGTTTTTTTTCTAAAATCTCCATTCCAGATTATTTCATATTCATTTTGTGATAAAAAGAGAACATTTCTTTTATGTTTAGCTTTTTCATATTAGTCAAAGCTTACGGCCACATCATATTGAAACACCAGTTCCCATACAATCACTAAATACCATGTGCTGTAAGCTTGGATATGCAGGTGATGTACTGGATAATGACTCAGACAGCCAAGTTTCAATTCCAGTTGGGTTCGTTATATTCACTTACATGCAAATGCTCCTAGGAAAGGTATCAATTCATCCCTTCTCACCCCCACCCCCACCAGCTATAGGTCAATTAGTCAGATTTGTATCTTCTTCTTTAGGTGCTGTTTCCCTTCAGGACATAGGCGATCATGGTTCTCCACAACTTCCTGTCCCTTGTAGCTCTTAATAAACTTTGTCATTCTCTTATTTCTCCTAAGCCCTGTTTACCTAATCTCATTAAGTATGTCATGCATTGTCTTCCTCCGTCCCTCTTGTCCTCTTTCTGTCCCATGAGTATCAGATTTTCCAAGCCCTCCTTCCTCATTATATGCCCCAGAAACCTCAACTGTCTTTTCCTGATGTTAAGTATTAGTTTCCTTTTTGTTTTCATTTTCTCCAAAACTTTGTTGTTACTCACAGGTTCAATCCACAGTATCCTCAGTATCCTTCCATAGAACCACATTTCTGTTGCTTCAAGTCTCCTCTTCATCCCTGAGGAGATCATCTAGCACTCACTGCCATACAGGAGGACAGATATCACATAACAGTTTAGTATTCTCCTTGTTTCTAGCAAACATTTTCCTAATTCTTAATATTCTGCTTAGCTTTTGGAATGCTTCTTTGGCTATCCCAATACGCCTTTGAATCTTAGTGTCTCTCTTTCTGTCCTTCATTAAAACATCATTAAACCATTATTATCTCAAAAAATGAAATTAAATTGCATGGAAAATATTTGGATTTTAGCATTAAATAACCCATAGAGATGTTGATAAGCTGTCAAATGAAAAACAATCAACCAAAATCACATTTGTCGATATGTAAAAGAAACATTTGATTTTTAATGCTTATCTCAGGAGTTTTTTATTTTATTTTGTAACTGCATAATTTAAACATACACATATCTCCTTCTACGCGCCATGTCCCTTCAGAATGTTGGTGATCATGGCTCTCCACAATTTCCTGTCCTATGTAGCTCTTAGTAAATTTTGTATTTTTGTTATAACTGTTAATCTCTGCTCTGCTAACCATTTGTACAAGGTCATTAGGTAAGTTATGCACTGATTTCTTTTGTCCCACTTAACTTCATTATGTCCTGTTAGTGCCAAATTTTCCAAACCCTCTTTCCTCATTATCCCAGAAATTTCAACTATCGCTTTCTGATGTTAAGTGTAAGTGTTCTTTTTTGTTTCCATTTTCTCTAAAAATTTGTCATTGCTCACATGTTCAGTCCATGGTATTCTCAGCATCCTTCTGTAGAAGCACATTTCTGTTGCCACAGGTCTCTTCTTCATTTGAGATGAAGAAGAGACCTGTGGCAACAGACAATTGACTTGGTAGGACTTCTAAATCTCTCAAGATTGCTTCAGTGTAAAAATTGAATAAGTCTGGTGAGAAGACACATTCTTGTCTTATATCCCTTTCTATTTTTGTTTATTTACTGAATATAGATAATGATAAAACCACATAAACATTTGTACAGCTATACTCACACACACACACACACACACACACACACACAAAGAAAAACCTCACAAATACTTGTATACACACATATACATTCCCTACTGCTCCAAACCCTATTTTTAGAAATCCCACATTTGAGTAGATGTCTTGTTTTTTTCAAACAGTGTGAATTACATCCGCTAGCCTGCCCATTCAAGACTCTTAATAAAGAATATGTGCTCTCTGATACACACACACACACACACACTCATATATATATATATATATATATATATATACAACAATAAAACCTCACTAACATATATACAGCATACATAAATGTACACACAGATCATGACAAAAATGCACAATCATATACACAGCCACACATGAACATGAACATGATCATATTACATAATTAAAAAAACTCACAAACATATACACAGGCACACACACACACACACACACACACATGCACACACACATGCAGATTATAACAAAAATACATGGACATGTACAGTCACACATGTACACACACAGACAATGTAAAATCTCATAAACATTCCTACAGCTACATACATACACATATACACACACTCACATGCAAACATAAGCCTGTTTAATTGTTGAGGAAAGCCGTAATAAATAAGCTATCCTCACTTGAAAGGCTGGAGCAACACAATCTTCTTAGCTATTAGTTCTATCCCCACTCATTTGTCAATATCAAACTAAGCTGCTAAGCTTAGTGTATATATATATATATATATATATATATATATATATATATATATATATATATATATATATATATATATATATATTGTTTGTATCAATTGGTGTAGATGAGTTCTTCTTTTTGGAGAAATGCATTTGAAGCAGAGCGATTACTTGATATTTAACATCTTGAAGACTTATGAAAACTTACAGCCTAATGACATAAGCAATAGAAAGAGCAACTTAACAGAATTGTGTTGAGCATGAAAAATTCAGGCAAGATATTTGTCAGGGTCTTGATTTCAATCTCTCTGAGAATTTTGGCACAGAAATTGATCTAACATGTAATGAATGTGTTCATGAAGAAGTAAGAAGGAAAAAAAGAATAAAAAGAACACAAACTAAAAAAAGAAAAATGAAGAAACATCATTGGATGGAAAGAAGAATGAAAATGAAAGATACGAAAAACAAATAAGAAAAAAAGGATTATTCTCTTGAAATAAAATTAGAAAAAGAAACAAAAAATGAGAAATGTAATTAAAGTAAAAACGAGACAGTAAAAACAACACCAAAAAATTGAAGAAAAGAAATGAAAGAGATGGTATTGAAAGAAAAATAAAAAGAAGGAATTAAAAAAAGAGACATAAAGAAGAAAAAATTGAAAAAAAGAAGGTGATACTGACAAAGATAAAAAATGGAAAATGAAGTGAGGAAAAATAAGGAATGAGCTATAAAGTGAAAAAAAGAGAGAGACACAAAGAAAAAAGGTTGAAAAGAAGAAAGAGAAGGTGATAGTGACAAAGATAAAAAGAGGGAAAAGAATGAAATGAGAAAAGAGAAAGAATGAGATATAAAGAGAAAAAGAAATCGCGTAATGGATAAAACATGAAAAGCAAAACATAAAAGAAAGAAAAAGAAAATGGAGAAAAAGAAAGAGAAAATAAATAGAGAAATGGAGGCTGGAAACAAAAAAGTAAAAGGGAAAAAAGACAAAGGAAAATAAAGAATGAAAAGAAGAAAGAAACAATTTGAGAGAGTGGTGTTGAAAATCAGACTGGGAAAGAGAAAGATGAAGAAAATGGTTATAAGAGAATCAAGAAAGAGTTTAGTCTATGTTGAATAGCTGCAAGACAAACATTTGTTCAAGGCCTAGTGGGGAAAGCCATCAGGACTCTTTCATATGGCTTCTTATGTTTTCATCAACAAAGTCAATATTTAACTTCCATGATGTTTTTAGGTTAAAGGTTTTTTGACATTAACAAATTTATCAGTTCTTGACCTGGAACAAGGAATTGGTAATAAATGTATTTTTTTTTGCATTTGTTTTTGTTCCATGTAGACAGAATAGAAACAAAAACATCTTGCATTCAAAGTAACCCATTCAGTCTAATTGCCATTTTTGAATAACTGAAATAATTTTAGGAAAGAAAGTGGACTGGTTTCCAAGTGCCTTTTCCATGGTTACCCTTCTCTAAGATTGGCTACCATTCAAAGCTAGAGAGCCTAGTCTACTCCTATTTAATCCATAGATGGAGTACCTTTCTCAAAGCCATGAGTGTGAAAGTGAATGCTTATCCAGACATATATATAAAATTTGTGAAAAGTTTTAGGCCTTTTGGTCAGGTCTGTTTATATATATAATAGCTGGTCACTGGTATTTGGGGATACCCGTCTACCAGGGCAGCTAATCAATCCCTATTGCAGACGCTCGCTCAAGCACATTTGTGTTTGCTCAACAGCCACAGAGCCCACCTGTGGTTTATATTGCAACTATACTCAGCAGACCTTAGTTACAGTTTCTGGGAGAGAGCATGTTATCTAGCATGATCAACAATTTAAACAATCCCTCAGCCACGATGACTTGTGGCTTTGTGCTAGCACAGCTATCGACGTCTCTTGAGAGTTCCATCTACCCAATTTCACTCACAAGGCTTAGGTCAATCTGTGATATGGTTTTCAGGCACTTTTCAAAGGTGCAGCATGATGGGATTGACCTTGATCCATTCCGATAACAGAAAATTTCCCATTCCTGACAAATCAACTATGATGAGATTTGAATCCAGGTATCATGGTCAAGAAATGAATGTTCTAACCACTTGGCCACATGCCCATATATATATATATATATATATATATATATATATATATATATATATATATATATATGTATGTATGGGGTGCAATGGGTGCATTGTCACCATTTTATATTTTTAATTTCATGCATGCGCATTGTTTGTTTTGATTTTGTCAACTGCACAGTATAGTAGGGTCAGTTGGGCACCATCTGTGAGAATAAAGAACACCATGACACAATACACTCCATCAGAAATTTGGAAGTAGTATGCTGTACTGCATGGCATTTGTGCTGGAAGCTCCAATACGAACATTTCAGAGTGTCTGAGTGTGATCACTAGTGATGACGATGTTATACCTCCATTCATCTTCCCACAGAGGTTGAGACTCCACACAGAGGCCTAAATCAAGTGCTTTGAGGAGGTAGTGCAGCCCTTGATCAAGAGGGTGACTGATGGAAGACCCAATGTCTGGCAACAGGACTCTGCACCATGCCACACAAGCAGGAGAACCCAGTCATGGCTGTCAGAGAATTTCTGTGACCACATCACCTCTTATATCTGGCCACCTAACTGCAGAGACTGAAACCCCCTTGATTATTATGTGTAAGGTGCAACAAAACTCGTTGTAACACCAAAGATGAACTGAATGCAAGGATGATGGCAGCATTCACCAACTTAAACAAGGAGACAGTCCAGAAGAGTTGCAGGAGATTCCAGAGTTGGTTGGAGGCTGTGATTGAAGCCAATGGCAATTTTATTGAATAAATTCACTCTTTAGTATTTCAAGATATTTTTGTGTAATTTTGGTAAATATCTGTTAAAATGAGATGCCAGTGTTATTTTCATTTTTGCATAATTTAGATTATATACATATGCTGCAAAATTTTTGCTTGCTTGTCTCATCAAAGATAACAAAAAGAAAGGCTTTTTAATTGTCTTCTCATATATATATATATATATATATATATGCCAAATACAGTAATACAGTAATTCAATTAATTTCTGAGGAAGGACCGAGGTGATCTGAAATATTAAATATATATAAAAACATAGAAATAAATACTTTTGCAAAAAAACACCCAATTTTTTTTCAGTTATTTTATCCATATATATATATATATATATATATATCTTATGGCATAATATATAATTTCATATATTAAGAAACAGTATTGAGAATATATATATATATATATATATATATTTGGGCAGCAATCTTCTTCTATACACATTTCGTTGAATGTGACAGAAAAGGAAAATCTTAAAAGTTTTTTAAAGTTTTTCTAATGTTCTTAGCATTTTCCTTTGAACAACAAACCCCTTGAAAATGCCTAATAAATTCGCTGAAAGCACTTGAGACAATAATCATTACAGACAGTCTCTTAGCCCCACAAAAAGAAAAATTGTAAGAACATTAGAAAACTTATAAGATTTTCCTTGTCTGTCATATTCAATGAAATGACGTGCTTAATGTTGGATTATAAACAAAATCTATTAAAAAAATTACTGTGGTTTACATTTCAGGTAAAAAAATGTGGCTAGCAGATATAAATTTGTAAATGTCCCAACAAGAGATGTGTGTTCCTTAAATAGGTAATTTAAATTTTGCTTTATGAAGTTTAAAAATAATACTATAAAAATGTATATATATATATTGGTCTCAAGTGGCCAAATTGGTAATGGCATGCTTCAGCCACAGGAGTGGTTTCCCTGATGGAAAAAGGGATACACATTCAATATCTGTCAGGAGGCATAATTTTTCTTTGGTAGAACTTCTTGATCTAGGCCAGTTGTTAATAATTTCCCTGCTTAAGAAATATAAAAAATAGGGTTAGCAAATCAAACACATGTACCTTCTAAAAATATTATTTCTAATATATATATATATATATATATATATATATATATATATGAAGAAATATAGTGTGCTATATTTATGGGATAAAGTGCTCAATATCAGAGATAGAGCGTGTGTAAATATAAAAGTGAACACTTAGAGGCGACAGTCTGTTTCATGCTAGATGCAATCATCAGGCAACTAGTACTGTTATTTTTCTCGGCTGTTTATATATAAGGGTCAGTGGTGCATTGTGGGTAATCTATTTTGGCGGTTACTTTTACCGGAAGTCGTTTATTTGTTTATTTATTTATTATTTTGCTTGTTTTTATTTAATTTAATTTTTATTTTTTATCTTATTTATTTATTTATTTTATTTTATTTTATTTTTTTTTTTTTTATTAATTTTTTGTTTTTGATCGGTGTTTTTATCAACGTAGTAAAAATTTGTTTATATAGCTTATTGTTGGTAGTCTATTATGGCTGTTATATTACCGGAAGTCGTTTATTTGCTTATTTATTTGGGTCAAATTGTTTTGCTTGTTTTAATTATTTTTACTTTTATTTTTTATCTTATTTATTTATTTATTTATTATTGATTTTTTTTTTTTGGATCGGTGTTTTTATTAATAAAAATTTGTTTATATAGCTTATTTAATAGTTTTGTTTTTGTTTGGGAAGATAATTAAAGCTATTTGTTGAATTTTGGGGTTGAATGTTGTGGTTTATTCTGACTATTATTCTGGTGGGAAAAGTTTTTAATTTATTTATTTGGATTGATCATCTTTATTTGTTTTTTCTAAACGGCTAGTTTATCGGTATCGGTTGTTAGTTTATTTATATATTTGGATGTATTTAGATCAATTTATTATACTTGTTGTTATTTATTTGTTACACTGTATATTTTCTCTTTTTGGTTTTCGATTTTTAAGTAACGCAGTATATTATTTTTTATTCATTTTTTTTTTATCATTATATAAGAGTTATAGCTATTTTCCATCCGATTTTTTGTTTTGATTTTTTATAGTCTAATTTTTTGGTCATAATAGTTTGGTAATTTGTTTATTATTTACTTTATTTATTGATTTTGTTCCTTATTTTTTATTCTATTTCATCTATTCTAACAGGTGTGATTTGGTAATTTGTTTGGATTAATTGATTTTGCTTATTTTATTGTCATTTTGTTTGTTTATGTATTTATTTATTTTTTCCGTTTTCGATTTTTAAGTTACGTAGTAAAAATTTGTTTTCATGTCTGCATTTTGAGATTAGCTTGGATCTTTTATTTAATAACTTATTTTGGTCTGGGATGGTAATGATAGCTATTTTTTCCTCCAAGCAAAGTTTGCAAGTTTTTGATAAGTTGTTGTAGGCTGATGATTTTTCCTTATTTTGCAAGAGATTTTTGGTGTGGTGTGCGTTTTGTTTTTTATTTCCCAGAAATACTTAGAAAGCATTGTGCTGTTTGCATATTTACTATTTATGAAAGATGGTTTGTGTAAATAATTTCTTTGTTTCCAGGGGCCTTCAGTTACTCCTATGTATACTTTTTCTTCATTATCTGGTGATTTTATCGTGGCTTGGTAAATTATGTTGTTTTGTAAACAATTGCCATTTAAGGGACATTCGTTTTTTATTCTGCAGTTGCACGTGGGTTTAATTTGTTCGTGTGGTTTGTTAATAATTTTCCTGTTGTGCTTTTTTATTATTTGTGCCATGTTTGCGGTGCAACTGTAGCTGATTTTTACTGTGTTTTTGTTGAATATTTTGTGTAGGGTGCTTGATTCTGGGAAGTGTTTGTGTAAAAGTTTGAAGAATATTTTTCCTACGTTTGTTTTTACGTTTTTGCTGTACAGTGGGTTGAACCATATGATATTTCTTTTCCTGTTAGCCTTTTTTGTGTTCTGTGGTGAGTATGTGAGTGTTGCTGGGAATCCGCTATCTTTTAGGGCTGTTTCATAGTCTTTCTTAGCTTTGTTAAATACAGATTCATTGAAGGAATTGTCGGAAAGCCTGTGGTTAATCGATTTTGGTATCTGTTTGATTATAGAAGGCGGGTGGTTGGAGGATGTGTGTATATAGAGTGGTTTATCATTGGGTTTTCTGTATGGTTTGTATGTGCCTTTTTGTAGGTTGAAGGTAACATCTAGAAAATCTATATATCATATATATATATATATATATATATATATATATATATATATATGTGTGTGTGTGTGTGTGTGTGTGTGTATATAACATAAATATTATTTTTAATGGATACCTGTAATTAAGTTGAATTTATTTCATCTACAGGTCTGCATATTTGAGAAAATTTAATAAAGAAAATATGCCCTCCACTCCCAATTCCTGATGTTTGGTTAGTTGTTCATATATATAAATATACTAAAATAATACTATAAAAATGTGTGTATATATATATATATATATATATATATGCTTCAATGTTGAATAGAATTATACATCAATATATATATATATATATATATATATATATATACATATATATATGCTTCAATGTTGAATAGAATTATACACATCTGATAAGCTATCATCAGAGCGTTCATATCTTTAATATGACAATCTCTATCAGAATGCTTGGTTGACTTACTCTTAAAACATTGAATGATTTTATCATCTTTTTCTGTAGAATTTGACTTACCATTATGATAAACTTGGTAATTATATCTTCTTTCTCCATAAAATCTTTGACTCCTTCTTCTACTGGAAGGTCTGTTATAGCTAAAGTTTACAATTCATGGTTCAAAGTTCATGGGTAGTACCATACTCTTCAACTGACAAAATACACTGATGTACCAAAAGTCATAACATATGAACGATTCCCTGTAGCTCCGCAACTTAATGTGGCATTGATTCCATAATAGGTTTAAAAACATCTGGAGAGATATTGAGCCACGTTTTCTTGATAGTTGTCTACAGCTTCCTGATATATGTAGGTGCAGGATCCTGCAGGGGGACAAACTTTTACAACATATCCTATTAGTGATATATATATATATATATATATATATATATATTAAGGAAAAGACTCAATAAGTCATCATATAATTGGTTTTAAATTTATTTCAACAGTTATATATATATATATATAAAATAAATTTAGAACTGATTATATGATGACAAAATGAGTCTTTTCCTTATTTATTTATTTATATTGCTCTGTATATAAATTTATACATTGTGCTATCATTATGGAGTTAACGTTTTAATATTTTTATATTAAAAGGACCTCATGGGAATAATACCTACCACCTACAGATTTGGTATTATATATATATATATATATATATATATATATTATGGAGTGCTAGTGTTTAAGACTTTTTATTATATATTATATATATATATATATATATATATATTAGATAGATAATATATATATATATATATATATATATATATATATATAATTAAAGACAATATTAGGATTTCTTTTAATAAGACTTTAAATTCATGTTTTTACATTTTATATGTGGATACAAAAAAATGAATTAAAAAAGTCTTTTTAAAACCAATGATTTTGTTGTTTTCATGAAATATGCATGCAGGAAAATTTGCAGTATATACAAAAATACATTGCTGCCCAAATAGCTATATATACACTATAATTAAAAAATTTGAGGAAACCACCACTAATTTTGTAAATTGGCCCCAAAAGTAGTTGTTTTGTACTTTAAATAAGAGAAAATTATTATATATTATTAAAAAAGTGAGACATGTTATTTATTCCATTCTTTTTTTCAATGATTCATTTTCATTTTTTTTATTTCACTGTTCTGTCAAGTTCATCTCATGCTAATTCTGGAGGTTTTTGAACTGTAGTATATATATGATCAAATAACCTAATATATATATATATATATATATATATATATATATATATATATAGTAGGTGGTAGGTATTATTCCCATCAGGTCTTTTTAATATAAAAATATTAAAAAGTTAACTCCATAATGATAGCACAATGTATAAATTTATATACAGAGTAATATAAATAAATAAATAAATAAAGAAAAGACTCATTTTGTCATCATATAATCAGTTCTAAATTTATTTTATATATATATATATATAACTGTTGAAATAAATTTAAAACCAATTATCTGATGACTTATTGAGTCTTTTCCTTAATATATATATATATATATATATCACTAATAGGATATGTTGTAAAAGTTTGTCCACCTGCAGGATTCTGTACCTACATATATCAGGAAGCTGTAGACAACTATCAAGAAAACGTGGCTCAATATCTCTCCAGATGTTTTTAAACCTCTTATGGAATCAATGCCACATTAAGTTGCTGAGCTACAGGGAATCGTTCATATGTTATGACTTTTGGTACATCAGTGTATTTTGTCAGTTGAAGAGTATAGTCAAGTTTCCTGTTATTCTAGTCAGTATGAGGGCAATAGGAGTTTATATTGAAGCTGACATTGTGAAAAATAACTTACCTTTGCTCTTAATCCATGAATCAATGAAAACTATTGAATAGTACTAAGCTTTAAAAATGATTCTGAGTAAAGTCATAAAATTAAAGATGACATCTGGCCATTTTGTCTTGTTGTTGGAAAATTATAAAGTTCCAAACATTGTGTTATATGTGAAAAGCTCAGAGTCAGTACCCTTAAGCAGAGAAGAATAAAAACTGCAAAATGTCTTCATCAGTTTTCTCAATCTTTAAAGGTGAGACTAGTGTCCTTAGTTCAAAGAGTCAAATTTTCAATGATAATGAATTCCTGGAAGTAATTACAGAAATTTATGACTCAGATTCAAAGGTTCAAAGGTTCTCCAATGCAATCACTTGTGGGCCTGTCTCTTGGGGACAGTTTCAACATATAGTCTGTTGTGATTTGAAGTTGCTCATTCATAATAGGCTAAGACTTCTGATGCTACAACTTGATGCTGTCCAAGTAACTGAAACAAACAAAATGGAAGAGACTGTCAAGAGTGTATTCTCGGTGTGAATATCTTATTTTAGAATTCCTCATCATTTTTTAAGCAACAATAGAGGTAACTTTAACAATGATTACTACAGACAAATGGAAAACTATATCTTGAAACTACTACTGCATAAAGTCAATTTAATAATTGAGTGCACATCCTTCAAACTAGAAATATTAGTCACAAGGTTGAATATGAAGTCACCACCATTCAGGTAGCTACTCTTTGTAGTTGCATAGAATATGAGTGACTGTGGGTGAGAAATTAGTCTCAAAGACAGACAGAAGATTAACAGTAATGGTACTGTGGAGTAATGTTTTCTGCATTGCAAATAGAAGTGAATTGTCAGATGACAAATCAGGATATTAACCATAAATGACTGCTATTAATACCTCAGATATTTCAATATGACTCAACAAAACAGGGAGAAATGAAGGAATAATTAAAAAGGAAGTTCCGCAGGATAAAATCACATTATAAACAGAACTAAACAATAGAGAGGGATGAATATACAAGCTGTATCAACAGTAAAGTATTCTGGACTTATCCTAAATAGAACAAGAGAGGAACTTAAATCAATTGATCAATGAACAAGGTAAGTAATTATAATGCCTAGGGCACTCTACCATGATGTGTGTGTGTGTGGTGGGGGACTACTTAAATACGCTGGTCCAGTCATAGAAAATAGGAAAAATGATTTTGGTAATAATTTTTGTAGACTAGCATTCTTTACACCTTCCTGAGACCATGACATTTGTCAGAATAAAAAAATATTGATTTTTTTTATCAATTTAGAAAGGAGCTCCTATTTATAATGTCAATACAGTGCCAAATCAATCTTTGGCTTTGTGTATGAAAAGACTTTTAGTGGGTGAGGTTACAAAAAGACTTCTTTTAAATAAAGAACAAATGGATATATAAATTTTTAATTAAAGAACAAAAATTTACATAAATTACTAAAAGTGTATATCCATTTTTCTTCATTTAAGATAAATAATTGTTAACTTCAAATGGTTTTTATTGTGTTTCTGAAAAAATCCCATAACTCTGTAAAAATTCATGGACCAATTTTAGACTGTATCAATACTATGAATGGGATTTCACTTATAAAATGATAAAAAAATCAATATTTTTTATTTTGACAAGTATTATTGCTCAAGGGATGTCTAAAGAATACCAATGTATAAAAATTATTTCCCAAAAACTTTTTCACTATTTTTAACAAGTGGACCAGTCTATTTAAGTCATGCCACAAACACCAAAAGCAATTAGGGACTATGATCTGGAATCATGACTCCAATTTTCATGTTAAGACAATCTTCAGGTGATAAAACATAAAGGTTGTTTTTCTTTATTTTTACAAACTGAATATTTAGGCAGTTTAGTTAGTTCTCCTTTGATCATTATCATCTAAAGATCACCATGGAGTCACAATTTCTGATTGGAGTCCCTGAGAACTTTTTGGCATTTATTTTCACTACAGCTTTGTCTTAGATTGATTTTTAGTAGTATTGAGCACTTCAGGTCTTTGTTTGGGTAGATGTCTCTTTTTCTTTTTCACTTTTTTCTTCTTTTGTTCATATTTTTTCTTTGGCAGGCTTGATATTGGTATGATAGCATTTGGTACTTTCCCTTGAATGGCAATTACTTTATTTATATACATGTTTCAAAACCAAAGTGACACAGGACTTCACCAGGATTAATAGTTTCACATCCAAAGTGATCCTCAGACAATTTAAAGAACCAAACCTTCTTCAAAGTGTCCAAGGATCTCTTTGCATGTGAATCATGGTGAAATCCTATGTCTTTTCAATCTTGGAATGTTGGAATATGTTCTTGCTCTTTTCTGGATTGGCTTTCTGTTTTGGATTTTGTGGCCTGGACTATTTGTTTGTTTCCACTCAGGTTTTTCTTGTTTTCTTTTTGATTGCTCAGGCTTGATTTATTTGTTTTTTTGCTTTTGTTTATTTGCTGTATATTTCATGCGTATTTGTACACAATATCTTGACCATATTTTGAAAAATGAAAACATTATATAAATACATACATTCAACAAACTATTGCTTATTTAACAGTTAAAATATTTAATCCTTGAAGATGGCTAAATGTATAGCTGAAAGCACTCAGAAAAAAAGAACATTTGGACAGTTTTTATATAATTTATCATCTGAAAAGAAAAATATTATTAGATCATATGAGAAATTGTATAAAAAACTAAATCAAAGCACCTTGTCTGTCATATTCAATGAAATATATATATATATATATATATATATATATATATATATATATATATATATATATATATATATGAAATTTCAGATATAACTAAAATATTATGGAAGTTAAAAGTTGCCTGTTTGTGGGTATTTTAGGTGAAAGTGCATGTGCAATATGTAAACAAAGAAGATAGAAACATACACAACCTGAATTTCTACTAATGATATTTATTCCTTTTCTGTTGACTATAATGAAACAGAGTCGTCAATGTCTCTTGTGTATGTATGTTTTCCTCTTGGGTAAAGTAATATAGGATAACAATGGTTAAAATGGTCAAGCTCAAATCAGCCTTGCACAGAGTTGGAACAACCAAAGGAAAGAAAGTTTCTATTTACTTTATCACTGGGTGATTTAAATATGGTTATGGGATGTCTGTTTTCTTTTTCTTGGTCCAGAAGTTAGGGTAAATTTCTTTGACATTCAGGCGACTAAATGTTGTTAATATTGTTTATTATAAACAGACCATTTACTTAAATATCTGTATCTATAACAATCACATATATAATACATTAAAAAATTCCTTTTCTCTGCTGTGTGCTACTAGCTTAGAGGTAGAGTCTCTGACTGATGCCAAATTGGTTGAGTTTCGATCCCAGCTAGAAGCAACTGGAAGTCTAGCCACACTGATGAGCTGTGATTCAGCGTAACAGGCTTTTGATATATATATATATATATATATATATATATATATATATATATATACTCACACACACACACACACATATGTATATATTAAATAAAAATAAAAACAGACCACTTTAAGGTTCCATATAATAAATTATTTCACTACAGCCCTTTTAAAGGACCGTGGATCATCAGACTTTACTTCCAAAGATTGAAACGAAAAATGAAAAGAAATTTACACATTTTTGACGGACAATACTAAGTATATATAAATTTGTAAATTAACGAAGTGAGGAACTGAGGGGGGAGAGAGACATGATTGAGTTAGATGTAATTTAAAATTTCTATTTATTTTTATTTAAATTATTAGCTCTGATTTACATTGAGCTCTCTGGATTTTATCCTCCTTGGGTCTACCCATACGGATTACCTAGTTTTTCATAAACTATATATATATATATATATGAAGAAAGGCATGTAGGTGAGGATTCATCAGCATTGGGATGTTCACATGACAAACACACACAACAGAACTGGGAATGAATCATGAATACTGTATGTAAAATTAAAGCAAGTAATAAGATGATGAGAAATGTGAGGACAGTGATGAATACAAGATGGAAAGAAGACCTGGGGGTAGGGGAAAGTCTCCAGGGTGCCTTTAAAAAGCAGATACAAATTATTGTATATGAACAGTGATGGACATATTGATGCAAATGACCCCCCTCCCCCAAAAAATGAAATGTCTTATAATGACCCAGAACAAATCTATCAGGACCAATTATATCAGGACCAATTATATACCAGAAAAATAAAAACAACTGTCTTTATGAAATAATAAATGAGACAGTAAAACCATATCAAATGTAACTACAGCAAGTTAGGTAAAAAGAAATATAAAATAAACAGTTCTATCTATCTATTGATCTCATTCTGGTTATATCTTATATCAGTCTATACATCTTATCCTTATCTTATCCATCTTTCTATCTATCTTTCCCTTTTGTCTTTATCATCTCTATCTATACAGGTTGTTATAATCTATCTATCTTATGATCAAATCTATCTATCTATATTTATTATAAAGGTGTTACATATGGACAAACAAGTCCGTATGTAACAATAATAAATAACTAATGCTCTGCTCTTGGTATTGAGCCCTCTTTTAAATTAATGCTATGACCTTTGAATTTATATTCTTTTCTTTCTCGTTACATTTGAATGTCTATATTTATATATAAATCTTGTCATGATCATTATGTATCTATCTTGTTATCATCATATCAATCTTCTTGATGTGTTTGTGTATACAACCAATTTTAATTTGCCTATATCTCTTTTTTTCTTCATCTATAATTGCCCACATTTCAGCCAAATTAATTTTTATCAATGTCTCACAAATGATGACATAAATCTAAACGCATTATTCCCAAAAGTATTTCACTAACAAATTAAACAATTTCCCACATGATCCAGTCATTCATCAAACTCTCCTAAAAAAAATAGACACAAATAATATTGAGCAAAAAATGATTTAAAAGACTCAAATGAACAAAAGGCTAAAACAAAAAAAGCTAAAAACCACTGAAACATGTTCTTAATTAACTTTGTATTATCTGAAAATCATCATTGTCTGTTTAAGACACCATATTTGTTCAGTCAGTTACGTGCCATGCGTGATACATGTTTAGGCGATCATGTATCTTTCAATACATGACTGACGAGGCAGATTTTTCCCCGCAGTAGTTTGCCATTTCTTTCTGCGGTAGACCAGTTGCCATCCAAGGTTATAGAATCTGGTCTGTTCTGCTATTTACCCATATCTGATGGGGAGAAGAAGAGGAGTAATACTTTTCCCAAGTGAATGTAATGGATTCGACTGGAAT
This sequence comes from Acanthosepion esculentum, assembly GCA_964036315.1. Classification (NCBI taxonomy): domain Eukaryota; kingdom Metazoa; phylum Mollusca; class Cephalopoda; order Sepiida; family Sepiidae; genus Acanthosepion; species Acanthosepion esculentum. The sequence continues at coordinate 81,035,028 of OZ038487.1, read as the reverse complement.
TCAAACTCAGTTCTCTGACTCCTCAATCCAAGCTGCTAACCCTTACTCTACTGTGCCTCCTTTTGTTACTAATATGAAATGCTACTTTTTTCATACCATTTACATTTTTTGGTGGCTGAGATGGTTGCTTGTGTCTTGACATGCCTGCAAACTAAGTCACAAGCCTGTCAATACTTGATTGCAATTTCCATGGCAAATGTTCAGATGAGTTCCATTCATTAGTTCCACAAATCCAGACTTTTACAGCAAAGATCTGCCATGCTACATCCATGGGATCAAACCAGCCTCATTGTTCCATTATTCCTGCTGTATGGGAGAAATTCTACACAGGCATCTTTTTCTCCAGAACTGCTGCATTGTGGGACAGATTGCTGTATGGATGCTATGTCAAATGCTACAAATCATTCGAGTTTCTGTATCCTTATAATCTTCATGATCCTGGGTATGACAATAAACTACATCCAACAACAAGGCTTCTGATTGTAAAATTGGAGATTTTGAGAAGAGTGGAACCACCTCATAATTGCTGTTATTCCCAAGTCCAGCCTGACCCAAGGTGGTAGCACCAGTTAGGGTCCCAGCTATGGGCAAATAGTGAACCCCAAACAAAACAAAACAATATGAAAGTATAAAAATACATTTTTATAGTAAAAATAATAGCAATATATTTTTATATAAAAAAATTAATAACAATATATATTTGTAATAAAATTACCAACAATACCTATTTATAGCAGAATTCCCAACAATACCTATACATAGTAGAATTGCTGCCAATAACTATTTATAGCAGAATGCCAAAAATACCTATTTATGGCAAAATACATTTTATTTGTAGTTAAAGGCATACAATTGCTTTTAAAATATTTAGATTTCAGCATTAAATAACCTGTAGAGATTGATATACTGCTAAACAAAAATAAACCAACCAACATAATCTTCACTTACTACTTCCTACTCTTACATTCATATCATGCACTTCCTTCAATAACTCTCTACTTTGATTGGCTCTCGAGCCTTGTATTGGATAAAATTAGTAAAAATAATAACAGATTCAGACAGTTCTTATCTTTCTTATTATTTTCAAAAGATTTCAGCTGTACACTCCAGTCTTCTTCAGGTGTTTGTTGCATTCAGTCTTTCTGTTTGATCTATTCAGTTAAACACATAAGAGCCTTCCAGAGTTTTCTGTTTATTTTTGTGATGTCCCTAGTTTTATTTTGAGTTTTTCTTTTTATTTCAATGAGGTCCACTGTTTTTCTCTCTATATTTAATTGAACAGAACGAGTAGAAGTTGAAGTGCAAAGACAGAAGTGCAATGAAGTGCAGAGAGTACAATGAAGTGCAGAGAGTGCAATGAACACCTGAGTAAAGCCAGAAGGTACAAAATCCAAAACATTGTGAATAGAAAAACAACCAAAATGAAAACAACAGTCCAGCTAGTATTGTTGGTGGCCTTAGTACCTGCTGTCAATACAGATATTTACCTAAAGATTTTTTAAAAATAAAACAACTAGAAAGGAGTCGGAATAATATAAATAAAGATTTCATTGTCTAGAAAGAGAACAGGCTATGAAAGGATAGAAATGTGTTACACTCCTTTTCTCTGACTCTGAAGAGGGAAACTAACAGAGGCTAAAAATCCGTCTTTAGTTGCAAGTCCAGTCTATCGTGTTGCATAAGCCTGTGTTTTACCTACATGTCAGGAAAGCATCTTCTCTACATGGTGTCTACCCCCAAAATTGTTCTGTATACAGACTGGTTTTCACTTAAGGGTCAAATGACCAGCCAAGTATGGTGCATGCTAATTAAATAAGAGGAAGTAAAGTTAACTCAACAATATATTATGATAATTCCACATGTAAAAAATTCAAACAAAAAGGGCTAAAATACACTTCAAATAAAGACCATAAATTTTGAATGTTAAATATTCAAACCAGACTGATTTTTTTAATTTTTTTAAAAGGAAGATTGACAATGAGCAGTCTTCAATTTACAAAGTTTAGGTTAATTCAGTATTTGGCCAAAAGGTATGAGAGAAAGATTTTGATCTAATGGTTTTAAAATATAAAGTGCTTGCTTACCATTATAGAGATGCAGAAGGTGATTATTTTCCCTTTGACAGGATGAATTTACTAATGTTAAGGGGCCCTGGAGATCATGTGTCAACTGATTGGTGAAGATAGCCAATTGCAATTTGGGTGCTGACATAGAAGGATGCGGTAACCAGTTGCAGAACATAAAATATAACACAAGGCTTGTAACATTTCTCTCTTGAAGATGTTATAAGTAAGACCTTCTTTCTGATTGACCTTTCACATGCTGCTTGCTTTTTTATATCTATTTTAATTTCTCTGGGACAAATGAATATATATATTACATTTTTGTATGACATATTTGTATACTTTAGTGTTATATATAAATTTGTTTTCAGATATAAACCATTTTTGGAATTAATTTCTTTGGGTTATTCCAGTTCTTTGTTGCATTGTGTTAAGATGTTAGTATATCAGGGATATACTAATGCCTGCAATGGACCTTGGAGAGTGAAGAAGACCAACAGTATTATATACAAATTATATATTATGTATTATGGTAAAATGTATATAACTTAATTTTGTAATTCATTTCTTTCAGTTTTTCCAGGTCTTCCTTACATTGTCTTATGTTGTTAGTAGATATACTAATACCTATAGTGGACATTTCTAAGCAACCCATTAATGTAAAAATATTAACATTTACTTGGGCTGACCACAGCCATCAATGGACAACTTGCAAGCACATCTACTACTAAGAAGGCTATCCTAGTAATCATTATATTTGTATTCTTATAAAATCTACAATACCCAATCACCTTTGATTAATATCTAGAAACTGAACTGAATGGTGATTAATACTTAAAAGCTGTTACCAGGGATTGGGATGCTCAAAATACTGGAAGAAAATTTAAATAAATCTGTTAGTATAACTACAATATGCCAGATTTTATTATGCTAGTCAATATTGTCACAATAAAATGGGTACATAATTGAATAATTAATGAAAAATGAATTAGTCATGATAGAATAAAAGTTAATTTTGCATGACATTAATTGACATTAAAAATATGTCTAATACCTGTTTTAAATGACAAAAGTAAATTTATTTTTTTGCAACTAAATTTACATATCTTTTTTTATAATAATGTTCACCCTGTACAAGGCCCAAGAGCCACACAAGATAGAGAGTTACAGAGTAAGAGGTAATGGTAATATTAGCTACAAGGAAGGGGCACAGTTTATGAGAATATGTGGAGGAAATAACAGTTAATGACTAGACTTGAATAGGTTAAAATTGTAGTTATTGTGGAAGTATCCTCTTGAGAATTGGTTCCACAAAATAGCAGTACATTAGAAGTAGCTGTTTGAGTGGAACTTATATTCCACCAGTGGAATATGAAGAAAATGAGTGTTGTTCACTACAATGCACATGACTTGGTGGATCTTAGTTGTGAAAGTTAGAACTAGTGGAACTCAGGAATGTAGTTCACCTGAAAACCAAACTTAAAACTTCAATAAACTGAGTGTCAAGATTCCAAACATTTAACAACAACAAAAACAACAACAAAAACAACAACAACAACACATCTGTTATGTTTCACATATCTCTTTGTGTAGTAGCAGTTGTAGTACAGTTCTCCGTGTCCTGAATAGCAAACAGGTTTGCTAGGCATAGCTCTTATGTTTGCCAGTTCTTCTCTATTTGTACTTGTCTATCTAATTTGCATACAATACTACACCTCCCTGAATCAGAGAGGTTGCATACCCTTGTTTTTTTCTTTTACTATTCCTGATTATTTTTGTACTGCGTTGTCCTTTCTCTTGTCTTTCTTGTTTTCTCTTTAATGGTGATCTCGGTTTTTTCTTCTTCATACTCGTCTGTCTTTTCATTCTCACTTTCTTCCATTTCCTGCTCTGTCCCCTCTTGTAACTTTCTGTCTCTTCTTGGCCTTGATCTTCGATTTCTACGTCATCCAGTTCATTTCTGCTTCTGAACTGATTTGCATGTGCCAGTATATATTGTCCCTTTTTCTCAAATAAAGCCGTGCTGTGTCCTTTTTGTATCAGGAATTTTGCTTCTCCTGGATTAGACTCTTTATTCATTCTATACCATGCTCTTTCTTTTGCTGCAAAGGACATATTTATGGGGGATCTGATTTGTCTTCCCATTAATGACGAAGGGCTCAGTTTTCTTCCCGCATGTGAAATGGATCTATAACGGAGGAGCATTTTTGGTAAATACACTTCTATGCTTTCATTAAGTGGTGAGAATGCTTTTAATCCCATTTTTACTGCTTGTACCATTCTTTCTGCAATGCCATTAGATTGTGAGTGATGAGGTGGTGTCTTGTATCGGATGCATCCAATCTGTTTTAACCATGCACATAAATTCTCATCGCAAAATTTGGGTGCATTGTCGGTGACTATTGTCTGGGGTACTCCATTCCTTGAGAATATAGTTCTTACTACTTGCTTTATTGTGGTGGCTTTTCTGTCTTTTACTCTGACAACCTCTGGTCACCCTGAATATGAGTCCACTAATACTAAGAACAATCCCCTATCTTTGATATGTGCATGATCTATGTGGACCGTAATCCATGGCTCTGCTCCTTAGGGCCATGAATGAATTTTTGCTTGCTTGAAGTTTTTTTATTTCCACACATTTTGGACATCTCTTAATGTATTCCTTTACATCTTTTGAATATCCTGGCCACCAGGCTTATAACTTTAGTCTTTTTTGCATTGATATTATGCCACAATGCACATCATAATGTACTCTTTTTAATATGTCCCTTCTCGATATTTGTGGAGCTACTATTAATCCCCATTGCATATTATGCCCTTTTCTGTGGCTAGTTTGTACTTTATTTCTTTAAAGAGTTGCTCTGCCATTGAACAATTGCTCCATATATTACTTTTTATTCTCTCTATTATTCTGCTTAATATTGGGTCTTGTTTTGTTTCTATTTCGAGTCTATTTAGAGGAAGAACGTTCATTTCTACCCAGTGTATTATTTTATCTTCAGCATTTTCCTATTTTTCCTCTGTTTCATTCTTGAATTTTAATCTTGATAAAGCATCTACATGAGGGATAGTCTTCCCTTTCAAGTATACTATGTCAAAATCGAATGCCATGATTTTTATGGCCCATCTTAAATTCCTTGACAATGTGACTTTTGGCAATTCTTTTTTTGAGTTAAATATGAATTCTAATGGTTTATGGTCTGATTTTAATAAGAATTTTTTTCCTATCAAAAAGTTTTGTGCCCTTTCTATACTCCATACAATCGCTAATGCTACTTTTTCAATATTTGAGTAGTTAGTTTCTGTTGATGTTAACCTTCTTGATATGTACATGATTGGATGTTCTTCTTGTTATAGAATAGCAGCAATTGCCTTTCCACTCGCATCTGTGGTTAACATTACTTTTTTTGTGGATCAAAAACTTTTATTATTGGTTTGTTCCTCAGTATATTCTTTAGTGTTTCAAAAGCGATAATTTGCTTTTGTGTCCAGTTAAATTCATTGTTTTTTTCTGTAATTTTGCAAATAGCTCTATTATGTCGCTGTATCTTGGTATGTATTTACTATAAAAATTTATTAGCTTTGAAAAGGATTCTAATTCTTTTTTATTTGTTGGAGCAGCTATTTCTGTTATTTTCATTGTTAGTCTATCATTGGGTGATATGCCTTCTTTTGATATTGGATATCCTAAATATGATATCTTCTTACAGTCAAAATTACACTTGTCTTTGTTTACAGTCATGCCTGGCTTTTTAAATCTCACTAAAATTTGCTCTGTTTTATCTTTTAGTTCTTTAGTTCTTACTCCTATACATATATCATCCTGGTATATTATTATATCTTTTATTTTTCCTAATAAGACTCATCCAATTGGTTTTTGAGAAATATGGCTCAAAGTCTTTACCCCAAATGATAGACGAGTCCATCTTAGTAAGCCTATAGGGGTGTTTATTGTGGTGATTTCCTTGAATTTCTTGTCAATTTCTATTTGGTTGTATGCTGCCTTGAGATCAGTTTTTGCAAAGTGTTCCCTTTTTGCTAACTTGTGGCTCACAGTTTCAATATTTATCAAAGGAAAAGAGTTTGAACATATCTGATGATTAAATCGCTACTGTTGGTGACAACCAATTGCTACCGCTTTAAGTTGCTCTTTCTAGTATGCCTTGTATCATTTTGTTTAATTTGACTACTACCAAAGGTAGGACATGAATTGGAACTTTTCTTGACTCTATATATTTTGGGTGATAATTTTCTTTTAGTCGAATGCTTGCTTTATAGCCTTTCAATAATCCTATTTCATTTTCTTCTGCTTCCATGGAACTGATTAATCTCACTGTATCTACTTTTAATACATGAATTCCTAGTAATCCGTGATCTTTTTCCCATTCTACAACTGTAATGGGAATTATTTCAAAACACTTGTTGGTTTCAAAATTGTCTTGAAATGTACCCATTATATTTATAGTCCTTCCATCAGATTGCTTTAATTGGATGCTGCTTTTTTTTTTTAATTTAGGTCGTCCTAATTTTATCCAGAAGTTTTTTGGTATCAACGTGACTTCACTGCTTGTATCAGTGTGCATGTTAAATGTTTGGCCATTTATCCTTATTTTTTCTCTACTTCTTTTTTGTGTATTCATTGTAAATATTTCAGCTTCTTCTTCAGAGGGGGTTTGTACCATTTGTACTCTTTCTTTCTTTTCATATTTGCATACATTCTGAAAATGATCTCTTTTTTGTAATTTGAGCATATTTTTCCTAAAGCTGGACATTTGTACTTGTTGCCCTTGCAATTTTTTCCACAATACCTACATTTAATCATAGATTTGGTCGTGCTTGTCTTGTATGTTTTGAATTCTTCTTTTGGTTGATTAAATTCTCGACACTAGGTTCCAAACTCATGCTACTACTCTGTAGTCATTCTAGTATTTTTCATTTGTGGTTTTGGTTTTGCAAGCCTTCAATTATTCTGAGAAGGATTAATTCATCTTCTATAGTCATTTCCTGAGCTCCCAGTTTTTCGAATCCACAACACTTGGCTCATTCTTTCAATCTATGTAAGTATTGTATAATGGACTCATTGGGTGCTTGTCTTGTCTCTAAAAACTTGGTCCTTTCAGCAATAACCAATTTTTTCTTTGGTATTTTGTTCTTTTTTATAATTTCAATGATTTCTTCAAATGTCATTTCTTCTAATTCCCTTGGGTAACACACTGTTGAAATTTTCTTCACGGCTTCACACCCAGCGGTAGCAAGAAATAAATCCGTTATCTTGTTCTCTCCTCTGTCGGTTTAAGAATATCTTAATTTTTTCATTCTTGCAAATGCAGGAAAAATTCTTATTCATGTTTCTATGTGTTCTGGGTTGTCCAGCGAATTTAACAATCCTATTGGTGATGCCATTGTTATGTTTTGCATATCTCTTTGTGTAGTAGCAGTTGTAGTACAGTTCTCTATATTCTGAATAGCAAATGGGTTTGCTAGGCATAGCCCTTATGTTTGCCAGTTGTTCTCTATTTATACTTGTCTGTCTAATTTGCATAAGATACTACAATATCTTTTAAATGAAACAATTGGAAGGTTATTTTCTGAAGGAAAAGTAGAAGCAGAATATCAGTGGAAATAATAT
>OZ038487.1:80979836-81022336 GCA_964036315.1 Acanthosepion esculentum | reverse complement strand
TGTCCAAGTTTAAGGAAGCTGATCAAGACCGGTTGTATCTTGATTAAAATCACCCCCTCCACAATCACCAAAAAAAAAAAAAAATCACACTGCTACCCCACTATATAAAACACGTACCGTGTCCAGATTGGTAGCAAGTTAGGAGATAATTCCCAACAGTGCAATGGTTCGAACCCAAATAACAGTTAGAATTTCAAATGACTAAAAACAGGACTTTAAAAAAATTCTTGTAATGATTTAAAATTTTTGTGTTTTGTAACATCAAATGATACATTATAACGCAGTAGTACTATTAGAACACTTAATTTGCAGAATAAAGCAATTTCCATTTCAGTCTTATCAGACGTTTCCCAATAATTGCTAGTTAACTTTAATTTTATTTACTTTTAATAAATGTCCAAGGGGAAATAACGCTAAGTTTATTAACTGCTAATTACAGTAGTTTCTGTGTGTGTTCTTAAGACAATTAGAAAAAACAAACAAACAGGAAAATCCTCGACAAATGTGCACTCTTCTGTCTGGCAAGCCAGTGACGATACTTTAATTCAGCTTCTGCTTAGTGATAAATCGCATTTTCAAATAGTTATAAATGCTGAGGATGTGCGGGTAGTGTAACGGGTGTCGGCATGAAAAATGGAATCGGCAAGCCAAGTTCAAATTCCCACCTAGTCTGGTACCTTCAGTTTCGCACCAATGCCTTTGCGGGGATGTAATGAATCTGCCGCCAACTATGGGTTATATAGCAGGGTAAAAAACTGCACCCTCTCCCAGTCTATGAAGGAACCAGGAAACTGCATTTCAAAATGTGGAGAAGTTATCGGGGAAAAACCGTCCACTATATTTCGCAAGAATGCACAAATAATGAAGAAAAAGAACAAGTGGAGAGCCATGATCGCTGACATCTCACTTAAAGAACATTACTTGACATGAAGCTGAGGCTACCAAATGCGGCGTTTAAGAGAGTAATTAAAAAAAAAAGAATTTGTGCATTAACGAAGCCAATAATCTGGTAGAACAATGGGAAACTAATTTTTTTTATTTTTGTTTCATAAACGTTAACGAGTGGGACAAGTTTAAATGAAAAAAATGACATGGAGACATCAATTGTTTCACATTGTCATTGATAGGCCCATTTTACCAGATTTTTTTTTTTTAATATTGTAACTTTGGATTTTTTTTTTATAGCCAAATTAATCAATGAATTTCAATCATCTATTTACAGAAATCGAACTAAAAGTTATCATGAAACCGAAACATTGTGTAATGAATAATCTTTGCTTTCGCTAAAAAACAAAGATTATTCATTACAAATTTTTAGAATCATCTTGCTTCTGAATATCACTAAAAACATTAGGAAGGAATCCCCCCCGTCTTTTTAATCATCTGAACATAATTATGTAAATTTTATTTTTTTTTCAATATCGCTTTTTTTTAAAAATTTTATTTTGACAATTATCACATTATGGATCTACAATTGTACATTTTAAATGTTAAAATCTAGAATTGTAGAGATGCATATTCCATTGTGAATACATTTATTTTAATTTCAATACAACATTTTTTCGTTCTTGTTTGAGGAGTTGTCAAAGAAACAAACTATACAAAATATACTATTCACTACACAGGTTCTCTTCCAGCTTGTTTCAGTGTAGAAAATAAAAATTACCATCGCGCCAAAAGAAGGCTTATTTATGAATGACTTTCGTTATCGATTGTGTAAGTTTTAATAATTTGTGCTTGATAACTTTAGGTTTTAAAAAGGTTTGCAATATGAATTGAAGGCAGATAAACGACTGAGTGTGAACTATTATATCCTCACCCCCAACCCCTAAAAAAGAAAAAAAGAAATTACAGGTAACACGCACAAAATATTTACTTAGTATCTGTTTTTTTTTTTTTACGGCTGATGCGCATTTTTATTTGTTTTTTGGGGTGGGTTGCGGGGGGTATGTTCTCCGCTTTCTTTTTAGAGTTTAACTAAAAAATTGTTAGTGTTTCCACACGATCACATTAACAGAATTCTAAAAAAAATGCTTCAAACAAACAACAAAGAAAAACCGATAGCAATTGATTGATCAATGACTGGAACTTACAGGTATTATTATTAATACGTTTGTTTTTTTATTTATTTTTCCTAGATTACTGCACTTGTTCAACTCACTAATTTCAGATGGAAGTTTATTTAATAATAATCATGTTGTGATGGAGAAATATTGCTTGATTTTTTGCAATAATTTTTTTTTTCAAATAAAATTGAATTAAAAGTAAAACCATCTGAATATTTCTGAAATAAAAAATCAATATACGACTGTCACGTGCGAAAAAAAGGAAATATATTCAAGTTAAAAAAAAAAAAAAGTGATTTATTTGATCGCGATCAGCTTTTTATTTTTTAAATAAATACAAATCTTAACTCGATTTGAAAACTCGTTTAAAATGTAACTTCTCTTTTAAATAAAAAAAGTGATTTTTTTTTTATCGCAATCGTCTAAAACTAAAGACACTTAGAACGTGAGAAACTTGATATCTTACTTAAACAAACCAAATTCTATTCCCGAAAACTAAAAATCAACGAGTTGTTTTTTCTTTTTCGTTAAACTAAACATAAAACGCATCTCCCTCTCTCCCCTGAGACGGTAAAGATGACAGATCGCTCTCGCATTTATGTCGAATTATTACTGACGAAATCATTGTGTCAGTGGTAATAATATTTTTGCTTGGTGTCAACTGATTTGGGAGTGGGTGGAGTATTGCTGAGGAAATCTGTTTTTAATAGTTTATAACAGAGTATAAGAAACACCAGGTGTTTAAATGCTCCCCCCCCCCCTTCGGAGTCGTGAGAGAAATGCACTGAGAAACCATCGCATCTTAAAGGTTAAGATATTTCGTATGGTAGGTTGGGGGGGGGTATCGTTTTGTTGCTTTCTTGATTATTATTCATTTAATCTGTGTATTATTAATAATGGCAAAATCATTAGCACATGCTGTATATCAATTACAATAATAAAATGAAACAAAAAAAATGGAAATTAGAAAAGAATGCCAAGTGTGTGTATCACAAGTCATCGTGACCGAGCGTTTGAGTGTACCGGCATTGTTTAAACTGCTGATCATGACAGATTAATCACACTCTTCCAGAAACTAAGATCTGCACAGCATAGTTGAGGTATAAATCACAGGTGTGCTCTGTGGGTATTGAAATGTGCCTGAGCAGTTGTCTGTGACATGTATTGGCTATCTCCCGTAGCAGATAAATTAGAGTAGCTGGCTATTACATATATATGTAATCTCTAAAATACTGGAGTTTACTATGCCAATAGTTTTAACTTAAGACATTAGTGTTAGACATGAGGAATTGAAAGTTCTAACCCTAAGGTTTAAGTTTTTCTATCTTTTAGAAACAGAAAATTGACATCAAAAAATTAAAATGAGAATTTTCCTTTTTATTAGGCAAATTAATCTCCCGCCTAAGAAACCCTGAGGACACGTAGAACTAGACTCCTTTCAATTATGACTAGTTTGTTTCTCTTAGAATGTTTGACCAGAATTTGTTAGCTTTTAATTGTCTCATTTCACAAAGGTTCCTATGAGTCTTATTTTTTATTTATTTTATTTTGAATCATTTCAACTAAAGCAAGATGAAAATGCCACTAAGACGCAAGTGGTTACTGAGTTTGGGAAAAAAATGAGAATACTTTAGAAGGAACTGGAAACCTAATCATACACAGGAAACAAGGGATAAACATCTACTACCCTTCCAAAGATAGGGAAGGAGTGTGAACTGGGTGATAGTCAAACCTATCTACACCAATTTAAAAAAAATATAAATAAAAATTAGTAAATATAGTAAGTATAGTTAAACTAAGAATTAGAAATATAGAGTTAAATTAAGAGCATATGTGGTCTTCAAATGTATGTATTCAGGTAGGGGCAGTTAATTATGTAACTGCCATTCCTTAATGAGTTTTAACTATTTATTTAGATTTTTAACTTAATTAAAGTTGTGTTGTTCCTAAAAAATAACAAAAAATGTGAGGGGGGAAACTAAACTACCATCCAAGAAATTTATTTTATCTTTAAACACTGGGGAGAGGTAAAAGTTAATAAATTATATATGCACAGTTCGATTGGTAAGTTGCCACTCTATATTTTTAATTTTACTCATGCACATTGTTTGCTTTTGATTTTTGTTGACTGCACAGTATAGTAGGGTCAGTTAGGCTCTGTCAGAAAAAGAGCACCATAATGCAATTCACTCTGCCAGAAATTTGGAAGCAGCATGCTGTACTGCTTGGCATTCATGCTAGAAACTCCAATAGGAACATTTCAATCTGAAGGCAGTTCAGAGGATATACTGAGAGTAATGAAAATTAAATATCCAGAAAACATAATGGTGTTTGGAGTAATCACTACTGATGGCAACATGCCTCCATTCATCTTCCCACAGGGGCTGAGACTCAACACGGAGGCCTACATCAAGTGCCTTGAGGAAGTAGTTCTGCCCTGGGTCAAGAGGGTGGCTGCTGGAAGACCCTATGTCTGGCAACAGGACTCTTCACCATGCCACACAAGCAGGAGAACTCAGTCATGACTGTCAAACAATTTCTACAACACCACCCCTTATATTTGGCCTCCTCACTCCCTAGACCACAGACCCCTTGGTTATTATGTGTGGAGTGCAGTTGAGTGAGAGACCAGTTAATACCAAAGATGAACTGCATGCAAGGATTATGGCAGCATTCACCAACTTAAACAAGGAGATCATTCAGAAGAGTTGCAAGAGATTCTGAAGTCATCTGGAAGTCTTGGTTGAAGCCAATAGTGATTTATTTTTATTGAATAACTTTACTCTTTAATATTTCAAGATATTTTTGTGTAATTTTGGTAAATATATCTGTAAAAATGATGTCACTATTATTTTCATTTTTGCATAATTTAGATGACAATTTATCCATTGTACAGTGTGTGTGTAATTGAGCTCTCTGGTTTGAGGTGTGAATTTGTAAACAGTGACTATTTAAGCTAATATTGCACGACTCTTCGGCAGAATTGAGTCACTGTCAGTCACTGTGTGTTTATCTAAATCTAAAAATAAACATGCTAAAATTCACCGTCATCCCTGCCGTGCGCCGATGGCTTAGTGGGAGAAGTTCTGACTGACGCAAATTCAGTCGGGTTTCGATCCTAGCTAGAGGCAACCGAACGTCTAGCCACACTGATGAGCTGTGAAACAGCGAAACAGTCTGTCTGTGGATGACAAAAATATATATATATATATATATATATATATATATAATACTCAACTACATAAGTATTCTATTAAACAGATAAATTGTAGTAGATTGTTTTGTGCCAGTTTTCCAAGTTAGTAGAGCTTGCCAGCTTGAAGAATCAGCCTTAACTTGGCCTCTAATATTGAACAACAGGAAACAATACATCACCTCAACCACCACTATATTGGTTGATTGAGTAATCACACATATATTTGTTACCTCATAAATATTATTGAAGCTATAAACAAGAAGTCTCTTGGAAAAGGCATGAATCCACTTCATTCTATAGATTGATCTTTACAAAAAAATCTCATTGTTGGCATGTTTGGTTGACAGAAGAGTGACTGAGCAGCTGGACAAATTACTCTCCCATATATACTTTAATGTCTAGTAAATAGGTAATGGTAATATTAGCAGTTTCCTTTTATAAAGAAACAATTGACATTCATTGAGTGAGCAGCCAGTGCTATTTTGGTTGAAATTTATAAAATCTTTCTATTAAAATAGTTTTACAGGTAAATAGATTGCTCAAATTCAGCAACTGTTATTGCTCTTTCTAGTAATGATGAGGTTTCCTTCCTATCCTTTTGGTTAAAGTAATGTGAAACATCATCTTGATTTGTCATTATTTTTTCTTTGAGTTACAAGTGCTATTCATTTTATTTGTTATTGCCATTGTTGAAAGTCCTCAAATGATGTAGTTTCTGTTATTTGATACAGCTTTTAATTTGTGATTTGTAATTTATGCCAATCTAACATGTCTGAAAAAGTCACTATGGCCAATATGCTCATGGCTAATGTTTTGGCTTTGTAGTAATTTTTTCTATTTTCTGTTCACTCTAAACAGCAAATAGCTGTTACACTTGCTGTCTACCTTACTGAGATCAATAAGATTTGAATTTTAAAAATCTATTTTTTCTCATTGCCTACACCTTTCTTTTGAACATCTTAAAGAAAACGATGCAACATCACATTGTTCAATTAAATGTAGTTAAATAAATAACATGATTTTGTAAACCGGTCTACAAGTATTATTACTTGTCAAGTTAATGACAGTCAATAAAAATCCAATGATTTTTCTTGTGCTGTCTGATATATATGCTTGAGATTTGTTGATCAATGATCAGCTATCAATGGTGACCATGTAGATCTGAATAGTCACCTTTGTTGATTTTTATTTTTCTTCACATTGACGGAAATCACAGAAGCAATTTTTATAATTACTTTTCTTTTTTTACTCTTTTTCTTTTATAAAGTAATTAATTAAAAAACAGAATTATTTTTTTCCATTTTCTAGCTGTCTGGCTCCAATTATAGGTAATAATATTTAAGACTTGTTTATCCTTACAGCTGGTGCATTCAGATTTGTTGATGATTTTGGTTTAAGTTTGAATGGCAAAGAAATGACTTTAGAGCTCTTTTAAATCCATTTATACTAATTGGTGAAGCAAATGATTTTTACAGGTCTCTGTACACCTCATGCATCATCATCACCTTGTATATACTGTTTTTCAGAACCTCTATAATAATGGCTCTCCACAAATTTCTCTTTTGTTTGCTCTAAGTAACATTTGACACATTGTCATATTTTGTTCTTATTGTCATTTATTCAATCAAACTCATTAATTAGGTAGGTTAATATCTATCCTTCTTTTAATGTCCTGTGAGTGATAAAGTTACTGTTCTCTTTTCTCATAGTAATTTTCAAAAACAATGTAGCCTAGTGTCTTGATGTTTTTCAAGAATACATAAAAATAAGAAAAAAAAAATAGAAACATGCACAGCTGTTACTCTTAACAATTTCCTTTTTTTATTTCTTGATGTCAAATTTATACTATAAGTCAGGTATTAAGATGCTATGGCATATTATATGTAAACTTAAGTAGCATTCTGTTGGATTTGGATTTGTTACACAGAAATCCGAAAAATAAAAGTATTAAGAAACAGGAAATTTTCATTAAAAATTGAACTATTATGTAATGTCAATCCTCTTCTACACCAGTGAATACTGAACAATTTCCTTACAGATAAAGAGGAAACTTGTGGCAACAAATGTTGCTTGACAGAAGAATGCTGAGAATACTATGAACAGAGCATGTGAGCAACAAGGAAGTTTTACAGGAAACCAAAATGACACTTAGATCCAGGAATATTTAGAACAGTTGAGATTTCTAGAATGTGTCATGAGGACAGAGGGCTTGAAGAACTTGGCACTCACAGGACATTGATGGTTGGAGGGACAGAGAAGTAGCCAGAAAGCTAACTAAACAGCTTGGCAGAACAGGGAGTGGGAGAGATAGTAAGACAAACATTGCTCCAAGCTACAAAGAATCAGAAGTTATGGAGAGCCATGATCACTCATGTCCTGAGGGGATACTGCACATAAAAGATTTATGGTTTTGATTTTGTAGCTAATGTTTTAGCTGTTTCAATATTCAATTGTTAACTGATATATCACAGGTAGGATTTATTAAACAAATACGTGCACTGAAAGCTTTGATTTATATTCTTTGTATGTGCTGTGTCTCTTCAAAATATGGGATATCATGGCTCTCCACAACTTTCTATCTTTTGTAGTCCTGAATAATGTTGTTTGTGTTTTTATTTTAATCATTTCTTCCACTCACTTTCCACCATCCATTCCCATAAGCTTGTTGGGTAGGTGGTCTGCTGCCTCACACTGTTCCTTTTACCTTCGACATGTCTTTTGTGTGTCAAATTTTACATGCCTTCCGTCCTCATTTTGTGTCAAAGAAGTTTATACTTTCTCTTTCCAAAAAGCATTTTGTTCTTTTTGTTTCCATTTTCCTTAAAAGTTGCTCATTATTTACGTATTACATCCCTGGTATCCTCAGCATTCTCTGCCATATAGGAGGATTGATATTACATAGCAGTTCACTTCTCTTTTCCTTGTTTCGAATGAAATGTTCCTGTTTCTTAGTACTTTGTTTCTAGAAGGCATTTTTTTGCTATTGCAATGTGCCTTCAGATTTCGATGTCGCATGTTTCATCCGCTGTTAAAACACTCTTGAGTGTTTAACCTTCTGTACTTGTTTGATTCTGACATCTTCAATTTGCATCTTTGGCTGTTTTTCTTTTGCTCACAACCACATACATTCACCTTAAGAAATGTCAGGATTTAAGTATGGATCAACACTGTGCCTCATTTCAGAGTACATCAGTCTGTGTACCGTAAGTAAGAAGCATTACAAATGTATATGGAACATGTCCTTATTAATTATATTTTTAAGTTGTTTCAGTTGAAATATCTTAATTGAAGCATAACATAAAGTTAGTTTGAAAAGAAGAATACTTGTGTCCATAAAAAAAATAATTTAAACAGTTCTTAATTGCATTTTATATGTGAATATGAAGAGGATGATTGTATTGTTGTTCATGGCTCTCCACACATTCCATTTCTTTATCTGCAAATTGCCATGCCTTTTTAGAAAAGATAGTGGTTTCCTGTTGTCTTTTACATTATTTTGAATTGAGTAATCCTTAGACCAGAGACTAGTCAATCCTGCTATTTAACCTTTAGCTGGTGAGTGAAAAGGAAAAGATTGACCTTTTTGATTCCAGTGTAAACCAAACTTATGTCTCGTCGATTCCACTTTTGGTGTTGATAAACATTAAGCTACATGCACATTGTATTAGTGATAGTAAATTGCCAAATTCTGGTTGTAGGAGAGTCGATAAACGATTATTTATATTTTACTTGTTCATCTATTTTGTTAGCAGTGACAGGGTTTGAACTGTTTGAGCTTAAAAGCTGGAAGTAAAGTTCAAACCTTGTTTCCATACAACAGCAAATAATATTTTATGGAGGAGCCAATATTTCAGCTTTTGTTATTGTGGACCACTGACTTTATAGCTAATGTAAAGTTTTTTTCCAAATTGAATATTTCTAGTTGTAGGGGAAAATAATTGATTTGATTAAATGCTGAATTTTGCCCTTTGTCATAAAATTTGTTTGCATACATTGAGAATCACAATACCAACAGTGACACGAGATAGGATTTTCTTCTGAATCAAGTTTAGACAAACTTAATATTTTATAGGCATATTCTTCTTGTATGGAAAAAATATTTGAAGAAACTAGTTTTCGATAAGATTTTTACCATAACAGATTGTATTGTCATGAAATAAAAACAAGTCATAGGAGGCTAACATAAATGGTATTAAGAACAGCCTTATGTTGACAAAGGTACAAAATTTTACACCTAGAAGTGATGTAATGAAAAGCTGTATTTGAAACACTAGTTAATTAATGAGACTAATTCACTAGCATAATCAGTTTCCTCTACATTGGATGTCATTCTATAATACTTCCAACAGCAGCAACAACTGAAATGGATAACACATGTAACGAGAATGGAAAATAACAATATGTCACTAGATGTTGACCTTCCACACAACCTTAAACAACAAATGGCTAGGAAGGAAACTCCCATCAATATTAAAAAGAGCAATAATTGTGGACTCAAACCTATTTTCCTGAAAAACTCTCTCAGTGAAATTTTGTCATGAGCCTAGCTGCTTAACACCTTGGTTCATGAGCAATAATATAAAGAGGGAATCGAAACCTAGTCGCAGAAGCTATTAATCATTAGACTAGCTAAAGAAAAGTACAGATGAAAGGACTCTGTGAATGACTGGAATATATGTCATTAGAATTCTTCAGCACTTTGAAAAACGTTATCATTTAAGGTCAAGACGAAACAGTAAAATAGGAAACGGTAATTATATTTGGTTTGCTTTTCATTGAATTGTTTAAAAAATATTGTTCTTTTTTTGCTTTTACTATCATAAATCAAGTGAAGCTGCCACAAATAACTCTCGAATTGGTTAAATAAAAACAAAAAAGTTACCTTTCACTTACACGTCTCTGAATACACCTTACTTTGTTTTTGAAGCACAACGACTGTCCTAATTTAGTCTTTGAGAAAATGTCAGATTATCACGTGTATTGATAATCTTAGGTGTCTAAGGAGCAGGGATGTTTATTTATTTATATTGTGTGTGTGTGTGTGGGGGGGTTCTATAACCTTAACCCAAGCTTATTAAGACCTCCCCACTTATTAATATCACATTTGCTCCCCACCCAGAAAGAGCTCAAACAAGAAATGGTTATTATATTTGGTTGAAGTTTTACCTGCTTGCTTTTGCTTGTATTGTTTAAATATTCTTTTTTTTTACACTTTCCAGAATTGTTTCATTCTTTGATAAACTTAATGTATTTTTTTATTTTCTTTACTTAAATTGTAAACTTTTGATCATTTGAAATGATTTTTGAACCCTCAATTATTAAACCCCTCTTTTATCAGGCACTTTAAGAGTAAGTAGTCCAACATTATTTGATTCTTTTTTTCTCTTTCTCTTCTAAGCAATTAAAGTTCATCTTGATCTTAAATAATAATTTTTTACATGTACTTTCTTTTTCATATCTGTTATTTTCTTTTTATAACAATTCTTAAATTGTCATTCGATCATCCTTAGTAAGCATCAGAGAAATAATGTCTACAGCAAGATTCAAACTTGTAATCATGTTTCTCAAGAAATATTCCTCTCCAGTACAGCTACCTTAACAATTACATTTTTTAGGTAGCCTTTATAACCTATCATTCTTTATCTTCAAATGTCCAATTCACTGCAATCTTTAATCTATACATATATTCTTCTTATCTGATTTGTGTCCCTTCAGGACGTGGGCAGTCATGGATTTGTAGATTTAAGTAATGTTTGTCTTCTTACTGCACATCTCCTAGTCTCTGCTCTGCCATCCATTTATGCAAACTTATTTGGTTGGTTATTCACTGTTTTTCTCTTACCTTCAGTATATCTTGTGAGTGTTAAGTACTCCAAACCTCTTTTCTTCATTATGTGTCCCAGAAATTTGATTTGTCTCTTTTTGATTGTATGTACCTTTTTCACCCCTCATTTCCGTAAAGCTTCTAGTTGATTGTTATTCTAGTAATATTATTTTGATGCTGTTATTAGAAGACACGTTATTCATTCTTGACAAGTAGTTCTCATATTCCCTTTCTTATGCCATATCAGTGGGATTTCCCCGCCTTCTGTGCCAATGTACTTTGCTTAACCTTGCCAGGTAGTGTAGCAAGCATTGGTATAAAAGTAAAGGGCTCACTCTTTCTCTTTTGGTCCCAGAATGTAATAGCAACGATACTGGACTCTTCCCATCAATTTACAGTTGAATTGGCGAGATGTAACCGTAAGTTAGTGGCAAGTTCTCTGTGATACGGAAAATGGAAAAACAGGATTTTTGCTATTAAAAACTAAAATATTCTGACAGTAAAACATAAAATCCCTGAGCTGGACCCTGACAGAATCATTATATTGTATAAATTTGCAATACACAGCAAAATCAGTCACTTATGTGCAAGTGCTATGACCTATATTGCTGCAACATGTCATTCTATAAAAAGCATGGGGTATTTTCCAGTACTGTGCAAGCCATAACCTTATTCATGTTATTAACCTGGCCAAACCAGTCACCGCTGGTCACAACAGGGCAAATACCCATGTGCAATATTAGCATATGAATAGCATGGCATGCCCCATCAAGGGCAGTAAAAATAAAAGTTGTTTGTTTAGTAATTAAATTAGATTTTTAAATGCTGGTTTGATTATCTTTTACGATGAGTAAATGAAAAGATAGCAAACTTGGTGTGTGCACACTTTCGGCAAAACACAGCGCTGAAGAGCCAGCTTTCTGTGATGATTTTTATTTTGCAGTTTGTCCAGACATCATAGATTGAACTCTGAAGGATACACATGTAGATCATCAGAAATTTCTGAAGCACAAAAAATATAAGAGATTCTTATATAATTAGTCTATATATTTGTACATTTTACTGTTTACACATAAGTCTGTTTTTCATTTGTTTTTACAACTTTGAAACAAGAATGGATAAATGAAATTTACCATCATGGAAGAACACGGAATTTGATGTTTTAGAATACTGAGAACTTGCCTCTCTACCATAAGTTCTATGCTAAATGTTTATTTTCTTTTTTCTTTGATCTTCAAAAGTTAAAATGCGATGTCAATTGTTATCTACTCTCTTCCTGATTACTGTTCTATTGTTCTCTTCATAATTTTTCTCTTTTCTAATTCTTTCACACCCAGTAGCCCATCGTGTCTTAGTGTCTTTACTACCTTGCTTGGGATAATTTGATTTAACAACAACAAAAAAAAAAAACAAGAGCAAGAAATTGGTGTATTTCAAAACTAATTTAAATTGCTAGAAATGAAAAAAAATTTTTTAATTGCTAATTTTAGCCATATTTACAAATCTGCCAGCACAGCATAATTCTCTCCATTAAAAAATATTTAAAAAATAAAATATGCTTTTTGGAAATTTTATTTGAGGAAGCTTAGCTGATTTAAATTTTAATTAATCTGATTTGAAACAAATATTACTTTTAGTTTAAAATATTGCGTAAAATCATTTTTTTTTTTTTTTTAAATTATTGTTAGGGTCTTTGTTGTTATTAAGAGAAAAGACCAAAGGATTTTTTCTTGTTTTCAAGAGGTGACCATAAATTAGTATGGAGAATTTAAGTTGCAGTGAAAAAATTCTTGCAAAAATCAAATAATTGTTTTAATGCAACTTTTAGGACTTCACAACTCTCACAAATGAATGAGATTATTTTAGATTTTTTTTGTTTTTTCTTAGCATCACTTGATGTTTTTATAGGGATTAATTTTTTTATTGTAAAACAGGACCCCCTCCTGTTACAGAAAATTTGCTCTGAATTGTAAAATAAAAAATGCAATAAAACTAAAGTATAATTTAATTAGAAAAGCTTTTAATTGCTTGTACAAATAATAAATAGTATGGACACTTTTAAGAATTTTTTTTTTTTTTTTTTTTTTTCAAAGAATTGTTTTCATTAAATGGAAAAGCTTACCACCTCTAATATTTTAAAAAGAACTTTAAGAAAATAAGAGTGGGAGCTATAGATTAATTAAACTTTAACTTGGCTAATCTTCCTCAATGAAAGTTTTAGAAAAGTATATTTTATTTTTGAAAGATGATTTTTTTTTGTGAAGAGAATTACATTGTGCTGACAGATTTGTAAATATGGCTGAAATCAGCTATTTTTACCAATTTAAAAAAAAGAAGCTCATTCCAATCAATTTAAATTCAGTTGGAAATACAGTAAAGTATTTTTCTTGTTAGCAATATTAAATTTAATTTATTAGCTTGAAATTAAAACTAAAATAAAAGCTTCAAGAAAGATTTTCCCTTTTTAAAAATTCATTTTACACCTTAGGTATTGCTTTTCTTTGGAGTTTCCTTATTGTTTCTTCTTCACTGACTTAACATTGCAAGCCATGACTGTCTCTATTTGAGAGATCAGTAAATTATTCCTCACCCTTATTACTTGATTACACATTTTTTTTTTGCTATTATATCAGTGTTTCTTTCTTTCATTTATTGCCAACCAGCTGGTAACAGGCATAAATAAGCCTGTGCATTGTATGAGATAAAAGGCCTGTTCTACTAAGGCATGCAAAATTGAGTAATTTCAAATGTATGTTTACATTCTTGCTACCCATTTTAAAATTTTTCTTCTCTTTTTCTTTTCTTTTTTTAATTTTAAATAGTCTTAAGACTGACTCTTATTTTGTATAATAAAAAAAAAAAAAATTAAAATTATTTTGGAGATTGTCTTCTCTCACACGGACATGTTTATTGTTTCTATTGAATTTCTGGGATGAGGTGTTATTATAATTTACATTTGGACAAATGTTCTCATCTTTGTTATCAAAATGTTTTGACCATTGTGTATTCCACCCTTTTGGTTTCTGTTAATCTTGGTAACTTTTGGGGAATTTTGAACTGATCCCTTTATTTTATCTACGGGGGTGGTGGTGATTGTTCACATTCTGCTGTCCATGTCTAGGGATATCTCATCTTGTTTTTAACAAGGTTGAAGGGCACTATAACCAAAATTTTGTGATTATAACAACAAAGATGAGGACATTAATCCAAATGTAGATAAAGTCTATCTATTCAAAATGTCATAGGCTCATGATTGTTTTGACTAACAGTAGAAAAAGAAATAAAAGCATTTAGATATTTGCAAAAATGGGCAGACTGTTATTTTATTCCAGTATGTGACATTTATTAGTATTTACTTTGTTCAAATATTGCTTACTTTATTACGATAATTACTCTAAATTAACTTTTTTTCTTAACCACCTTTTGCTACACGACTTTCCTCATTGCATCAACCTGTTTAGAGAGAATAAAAAAGGATGAGAGCGAAATGTCTTTTCTTTTTTTTTTAAGAAAATGAACAAATCTATGATTGGTTTCAACAATTACCACATGTGCACACACACACACACACACACACACATACATACATACATACATATAATATATATATATATATATATATATATATATATATATATATATATAAGGTTGCTGAAAAGTTCTTGACTTTAGCCATTTCCTAAAATCTGACCAAATATCAAGTTTTTTTAAAAAAACTTTTGTTTTTATTTTTTATATATTTTTTTCTCTTTTAATTTTACTTAACCTGAACAAGAACTTTTTAGGACTATCCATTTTGTTTGTTTGATTTTTTTTTTTTTTTTTTTTTTTTTTTTGCTAGTTTGACTTAAAGCGATGGATGTGTATACAAAGGTTAAACTGGTCATTCAAGCAGCATTTAAGGTTTATTCACAAAAACTGTCTTTATTTTGATCCAGAGTAAAAACTTCTGAAAAAACTGCATTTATCTTGTTTTATTTGATATTACTTTAGATTTTCCATTCTGTTACACTTTCTTTGGGTGTATGTTTTTTAAATTTTATTTTTGTTCATTCTTGAAAAAAATCCATTGAGTTAGCAGATATTTTTTTTCTTTCTGAAAAATTCAAATACTTGTATAATTCTTTTTCTCTCCTTTCTTTCAAAGATTTGCTCCAAAATTGTACGTCACTTTGGTTTCTATTACATTAAGTGAATTTTTCTTCCCCTAAGTACTACTCTCTAACCTCACCAGAGTAGTAGTAGTTTTCCTGCTTAACTAAAAACAAAATTTAAAAAATGACTGCTTACATGCTGGTTCCTGTAAA
This sequence comes from Acanthosepion esculentum, assembly GCA_964036315.1. NCBI lineage: Eukaryota > Metazoa > Mollusca > Cephalopoda > Sepiida > Sepiidae > Acanthosepion > Acanthosepion esculentum. Next base: position 81,006,943 of record OZ038487.1, on the reverse strand, counting down.
TATTTGTTTATATATAATGTAAAACAAGGAATTTGTAAAAATCAGATGAAGTTCACAAATCAATTTTTTTTATTTATATATATTTTTTTCTAATACATAAAGGAGACATGCTGAGGGCCATAAATGTATTTTATCTTGAAAATCCAGCTAAAGAACAACTTACTACCCTACCCTACCCAAACCTTGTCCTTCTCAAACTTTAACCTCATCTTCCCACTGCACCAGTAGGGGAAGTATCATACCCCAATGTCTGTGGCAATGGCCAAAGAAACTGTGCAATGGATGACTCACTATAAAATGGGAGCTTGGGTCTTCAATACTGTGCAGTTTATATTTCTGCATTTAAATAAATAAATAAATTTTTGTCACATTCTATTTCTGTCTGGTAGAATAAATTTAATTTTCAGAATTTGGGAAATAGAGCAAACCATGAATTAATATAATGGACAAGAGAGAAAATTAGCAATTTCATTTTTTTTTCTTTTTCATCATATAATTCTAAATACGGTATTTGCTCTATTATCTGTACATCTTATGTTTTGTTAATTCTAGATAATTGAATTCCTAAATTATTGGAAAAGAATGAAGGAAAGAAATTTGAAAGAAATTTAACATTTATATCATCAAATAACATTTCCAAATGGTTTTGTTCATTTTTTTTTTTGTTATGAAAAAAATGCAACAATTTTTGTCTGTTTCCAATTGACCTTGCATTTTTCTGCTGCTAAAAGCATGTGTATTTGTAAGTGTACCTTAATCATGTTTGAAATTGAAATTTTGAATGTTGAGTATGGTTTTCTAAATTCTCAAACTGCTTGTCTGAGATGAAATATTGGAGTGGATTTAGTTCAGATAATTTAAATATGTTCAGATGATTACAATTTTTCTCTTCATTTCATGTCCAGATAATTGGCATACAGATAATTGAAGGAGTGCTGTATTTGGTCAAAGGGCCATCTACAAACCTTGAAGTGTAATAGAAGAAAAGCATCGCAGAAGGTTGAGGGAGTGAAAATGTAGCCTTGTATGGAGAGAGAAAAAATAATAGAATTCAACTGATCTACAAGAAAAGGAAAAAGAATAAAACAGATAAAGTGTAAATTCTAAATTTTCATATTCCAAAAATGAATTTTTTTTTTTTTTTCTTACAAAGGTAGTTTTCATATGACGGTGAATAGATTAGACATAGGAAGATTACTTAATAACTTTGACTCTAGCTGTTACATCCAACTGCTACTTGTATTATCACAGGGACTATTTGGTCTCTGACTGTCTACTTGATACATTTTTTATGTTTAGTTTTTATATTTATACCTCATGTATAGACATCATTTTTTTTTTATGGCATACATGATATATGCGAAGGTGATCATGTATTTTTCAATACATGACTGACGAGACAGATTTTTTCCTGCAGTAGGTTGCCATTTTTTTCTGCAGTAGACCAGTTGCCATCCAAGACTATAGGACCCAGTCTATCCTGCTATTTACCCACATCTGTACCAGATTTGTACCTTTCTCAAGGGTATTAGCACTTATTCGACTGGAATTCAAACTCTGCTCTCCTATTCCTCAATCTGAGCTGCTATCCATTACTCCACTGTAAACATAAAGTGTGGGTGAATATTTAGCAAAAATGCTTGACTCTATTCTAAGATGTATTACTTGAAGAGTTTAAAATTTTTAATAACTTAATAACTATATTTGCTTAAAAGCAGAAGCTTTGCAGATTAATAATTTGATATGTTTTAAATACTGTGTAATTTTTAATGTTCTCCATAAATTATCAATAAATTAAATAGATTTTATTTTTAATTAGTATCCACTCGGTAAGGATATTGTATAATTTCTATTTTGTTTGGAACTTAATAGAATATGTTCTCATAATGTGTCCATTTTTATTTGAATTTCTTTAATTTGCTCATTTTACCAAGTAGCCTTGTGCCAAACTAAATTAATTACTTAACATGTTTACTGCCAGATGATGATCACATGAATGACTTGAAAATATATGATTGATGTATCTTTATTATCTGTATTACAAGGGGGTGTGCAGAAAGGTTATTGGTCTGACCCACTTCCCTGAATCTGACCAAACATTAGAATATGTTTATTCTATTTATTTATTGGTGGAGAGAGGGCAGATTTCTTGGTCAGGCTGAGTACTTTTCAGATCCTTTTCATAGAATAGATGTTGGTAATTTTTTTTTTTTTTTATTACTGTAAAAATAAAATGTAAGCAGTATTTGGGCCATGAAATTTTGGCTGCCATTGACCTTAATCTAAGTTCATGTCCAAAGCTTTTTAAAAATATTCAATTTTTGGATTTATATCTCTTTGATTTTAAAATTAAGTGATATGTTCCAAAAAGTTTGTTCCATCTAAATGTAGCAACTTTGAAGGAGTTTTCCAACTTTGAGAATTTATAAAAGACAAAGTTTGGCAAAAATTTGACCATTCACTTTAGTGCATAGCTTCAGGAGATAATCCCATTTGTTACTTAGTGAATTCATTATTCATTGACTATTCTGTTTAGACTGGTATCAGGGCAATAAAAAAAAAAAAATTGGCAACAGTTAAAAAAAACCAGTCTATTTATGGAACAGTTCCAGATAGAATGCTATGAGGGACCAAACTTTAAAGAGAATTGTTCAAAGGCTGTTTCAGATGATTTATTCTGTAACTTGATCTAAAATGTTTGCTTATGCTGATATAAACATTTGAAAAACCACCACTTATTGATTATATAGCTATTCTTTCTTATAAAACTTACTAAATGTGATTGTATTGGTTAGGCTCCTATTTAGTAATGAGACCTTGTTATCATAACAGAATATTTTACTCAAATATATCTTGCTAAAAAAACAAGTTTCATTACTAATTAGCAGGATCAGGTTGATGATGTATTTTTATTTATTTTGTTTTCAATTAAGATTTTTGCTTTTAATGATTTCAAAAGCAGACATCTTACATATGGCAACAAATAATTACATTGATTAAAACTGTAGATTACTCATGTGGAAATATAGCGAAAACAGTTGCAAGACTACTTAAATTCAATGGAATGGTTAAATTTAGAATTAAAAAAAATGCTGAGTTGATTAGGAAAAGAAATTGGTGAGCAGAGTTATGTTCCCCTTTGCACAAATACCTGTTGGAAAGGTATGAATCCATATCTATTCTCCATTTGTTAAATAGCAGGACAGACTCGGCTCTTTAACCTTAGTTGGCAACCAGTCACAGAGAAGGACAACTCTGAATTCAAAACTGGTTGGTGTGTTACTGAGCAGATAGCTGGCCAAATAAGGCTGAAGTTCTGCCATCTAGAGATGGTAACTCTATAAAAACTGTCATCTGCCAGTATGGGATATCTTGGATTGAACAAATGCACTGACCAAAATTTTTATGTTATCTGAGTTGTGTAATAGCATCTTTCTCTCTAAAGTGCTGCAAAAGTAGCTATACAGTAAGTATTATAGAAGTATTATGATAGTGGTTTTAGGATTCATTTAATTCATTAAAAGAATTTTTAATATTTTTATTTTCATAATTTTGATTATAATGCACTTAAGTAACAAATGTTTTGCAGGTAAAGAGAAGTGTGCAAATGATTGGGACAAACAGTTTGCAGGATTGATATATATTTATGTAATTACAATACATTTTGTTTTTCATTACTGTATACCTACTTTTGCTATATATATATATATATATATATATATATATATATATATATATATATACTTTCATGGTACCTAGACTCTATGAATTTAAAAGCAGTACTAGATTGTTGGTAAGATCTCATCATTTTTAGTTGAAATGGCTAGATATAACCATAAGTTCTATGCTAACGGTCTCTTTTGTTGCACTTCTCGCTTGTGGAACTTGCTTTCCAGTCAAGTTTACATTTAAATTTTTGAAGATCAGTGTCAATCGCTATCTTCTCTCTTAATTTATGTTCTTTCATTATTCTCTCTTTTTAACAATGTTTTCTTTTCTTATATTCTTGCATACTCAGTAACCTCCCTATTTCCTAGTGGCTTTGTTGCCTTGTTTGAGGTGAAATGATTAAAAGATTATATTACATTTTGTCTTATAATTTCCTCAGTACCATTGATATATAAAAATGTCATTATCACATACATACATACATACACATATATATATATATATATATATATATATATATATATATATTTTATTGACAATTAGAAAACATTTATGAAATTATATTGTCTGGAAAATATATCCAATTATGCATTATGATGTTTAGGTTTAATTAGATCGAAAGTGTAAAAATGAATTGTGTTGTTGTATTTGTGTATGTTTATTAAATAATGGAATCTTATTTTTTCCCAAGCGGAAAAGAAAATGAGTGACTTTTTATATGTGGGAGGTTTGAAGATGAGTAGTTATTAATCTCTAGATTTATTATTGCACTCTCCTCTTTCTTCTTGTGTTAATTATCTTTTCTTTTTTAATTGGTTATGAATTATAAGGGTTGAAATAGCAGTTGGTAGTAGGATAATATGTAACAAATGTGCTTGTAGAATACAAAAGGTTATCAATGAGTATCAACCTTCTGGAAACTTTTCTGATGGCAAATTTTTGAAAGAATTTTGAATTAATAAAAATTAGATTAAAAAATGGAGAGAAGTGAAATGGACAAAATAAAGGAAAAAATATAGTTGACTAATGTTTGCTATTCAAAAAAAATACTATTGTAGGACTTCATTGGGCTAAATAATGTTTTTGTTGATGTAATTGTATAAGCTTACGAGGATGGGTATAAAAACACAAACGTCGATTATAATTATACATATTATGAATTTAAAAGCAATTCAAAAACAGCAGGAAGATGAGCTGAGGATGACCTTAAGAAAGGCTTTCTTCAATAAAGAAACTGAGCTAAATAACACTATCAGTGTCTCTCCACATCATCCCCCTCGTACAGCTGAATTTATAAAAGAAAATGTACGTTCATTTGCATACAATAACTTTATATATAAAACAACAAAGATGAGTTCATTTCATGACACTGTACCCTCCTGCAGGAAGGAGAAGAATGTTTGACTCGCATAACAAAATTGTTGGTGACTTTCATGTTCTTGAAGACCTCCATAGAACATTACCACCTTCGGGACTAAGCTAAAATTGACTAGAGGCTGGTATAACATCATTAGAGACTAACTCTGAATTTGTATTTACTCAACCCCCCCAATAGATCAGGTTGTGACACAAGGTCGGTTTAATGTGGGGAGCCCGAGCGTGTACACCCAGGCTAGGAACAAAAATTGCCCACAGCCCCCACAACTGTTGGTTGCACTGGCCTCGGTGCAAGCACTGATCTTTCTCTCTAGTACAATGAGAGGGCACAGCCTCAGCAGCTGTTCCCCAGAGCTGGGCACCTCTCAGTATAATTTTCTTCAGTTGCGACTCTGTCCTTTGATGGAGCCATCCCCGAGTGCACTCTGGAGACTAACTCTGAATTATGCTGGGGCACTGTTGAAATGAGTATGTTGGGACCACTCAAGTCCTCAGAAGCATGTTGGATATTCAGGATACTCCATTATTCTCCGATTCAATTCAATGGATGGACAAGGTGCCAGATCTTGAAGAGATACTGTGGACTCCCATCTATCAGGCTACCTTATACTTGTGTATGTAGGATTAAAGTCAAACAATTTCACCCTATTGACAAAATTATTGTTTTCCTCAGAACGAGCCATGATGTAAAGATGAGCCAGCTGAAGAGTACTGGGGAAAATTGAAGAACCTTTCATGTGGTGTAGTATTGGTATATGTTGAAAGTAGGGAATGAAGAGAATGGAGAGCATTTGCTAGAACTATTTCCCAAAGCTTTAGGTCCATATTGTACATTCTTAACATCAGGCAAATAATTTCTCCAAATAAGTCCATTGTACAGTTCAACTTGTGAACTGTCTGTTGGGTGGTACGGAGTAGACATGTTTGTGGCTATTCTTTTCTGAGTAGGACTTTAATTCTTGGCTCATAAAGGATGAACATAAGATGGAAAGCTACAAAGGCTGAAAATTTGGTCAAGGCATTTTATCACCACCACTGAGCTGACATCTGGGCATGAAATGGGAATATTCATCTATAGCCGTTAACAAATGCTTATTATGAGTATTAGATGGTAAGGGCCCTTTAAAATCTATGCATAATTGGTCCATGGGATCCAATACTCTTATTAATTCCTCTGGTGCTGAAGGTTTGAAGAACTTTGGCTTCAATTTGGAGCAAATTTGACACTGAGAGCAAACTTTCACATTTTCAGTTGAATAACTCAATTCAGTCATCTCTACTCTCCAACTTTGAATTTTGCTGTTCTTAACCTTTATTCATTTTCTATTGTCGAACATGAATGCAATGAAACCTTGATCAGTGATTAAAGTGGTTGTGCAACAGTGTGACCACTTTCTACCAGCTTCAATGATAGTTGTAGCTTCTTTTTCCACCGAAAGGTAGTTTAATTCACTCTTATTTAGGCTGTGTCATGAAGGCAATAAGGTGGTGATTTTGATTAAGAGTCACAGACACAGAAACTTCGGAGACATCACATTCTACCAAAAAAGGAATACTTCATCAACAGAGCTAAGTGTTGCAGAATACAATTTCTCTTTGAGCTCATTAAAAGTACATAAAGTTTCTTTACTTATTGGAAAAGATTTTATATTGATCACTTGACGGATTTTATTAGAAAATGAAAGAATCTATTTTGAATAATATGAAAACATACCCAGGTCAGCCTCAGCAAGACAGTATCAGATGGTGGGTAAAACATGGGGGGGGGGTGCAGGTGGTCGAGATCTGGCCGAATATCATTATGGTTTACATCATACCCAAGTATTTTAATAGAATCAGAAGATATTACAAATTTCAATTCATTTAATTTAAGATCCCATTTTCATGCTGCTTGTTGGAATCTCTGACAATTCTGATCATGGTGTTCTTAATCATAACTACTCATGGTGATGTTGTCTATATAAGTATATATATACATATATCTATAAGGTTTACTTTTTTTGACAAATTCATCCATTGCTCTTTGAAAGAGATCCCATTGGTTACACCAAAGGTCAAACTGCAAAACTGGTATAGCTTCCCATTGGCCTCAAAGGCAGAAAACTTTTTATCTGCCTCAATTATTGGGATCTGATGGCAGGTGCTCTTCAGATCAAAAGTAAAAAATACTTTGTACCTTGCCAGACTGTTTATCATATCATCAATCCAAGGCTAAGATTAACCATTTGGGAATAATCTACACAGAGCCATTTATTGTGATTATTGGTAAGGTCCTTTGCAACAATCAACTGGGCCCTCCATGGTGAGTAGCAGAGTTCAGTGATGTTATCTTGGAAATTTTCTTCTCAATGAATGCCTGATCATCTCTACTGAAGCACCAGGATTTACTAGCAACAGGGTGGGCATTCACAGGTATACTGGGGAAAAAAAATGATGGTATATTTACCTTAGATGCAGTAAGAAAACAGTGTGTATTTCTTCAACTAACTCTTAAATTGTCTTTGTTTCCACCATTAGTGAAGATTACTTTTTTGTGTAGCTTCTGAAACTTCTATCAAAGAATTATTGATGCACATAGATTATCCAAAACCCCAAATTTTACTCTTTCATATTTCCTGCTGCTTACTTCTATATCAGTAATGCAAACATCGGTATAGTTGGCTTCTATGCTTTTAAGAGCCATAGACACTTTTCTACAGGGGTGGAGTTTCAGGTTTAATATTTTTTCACTAATAAAGTTTTCTGAACTATAAGAGTCTATAAGAAGAATAAACTGTCTGCCTTTTATGGTAATCATTGTAGTTGCATGAGAGAAATTTGGGGTGGAGGCGATATCTGGTATTACACACAAACTTAAAATCATGTCTGTTGTCCTAGATGATCTGGTCTTAGATTGACTAACCTTTGAAAAGCGTCCTTTTTTTTTTTCCACAATTAAAACATGTAACACTACAAGGAGGACAGACTTTCTGATTATGAGCTGCATTACCATAAAGCTGGCACTTTTTCTGGTAAGATACTTTTGGCAGGGCTATAGCTGTGGGGCTCTCTTCTAAACATTCACTCCTGGTACCAACAGTAGCTACTACATCTGGGACCAATGAAGTATTTGTAGGGGAGGAAAGTTGTGAATTTCTTTGGGCGAGTTCAAGTGCACATGCTTGATTGAAGGCCAACGATAGATCCCAGGTTGAATTTTCTAGCAACAGCTGCCTAATATAATTCAATGAAATTCCACATAAAGGCATCTCTGATTTGCTCTTCTCTGTATTGTTCCACTGTGACTTTTTATAGTTGAGTTGCAATCTTTACTAAGATTTTGTAGTTCCTGAAGAAAATTCTCAAGGGTCTCCTCTGGCTTCTGGCATCTGGTCAAAAGCTGATGCCTAGCAGAGATCTCATTAGTTGTCTTGATATACAGTTGGTCCAATGTTTGGATGGCTTCCTCATAATTTGTACAATGTATTCATACACCCTGGATGAAACAATTTATCAGAGATTGGAACTTGTTTGGCACTTCCTCCCCACATTCCAGAATAAAATTTTCAAACATTCTTTTTCAATGTTTCCAGTCCTTAGAAACATTAGGGGACATTGTGATCTAGGTCCAGTCTGTATGGTTAGAGTATTTTGGACATTTTAAATTTTTCCTTCTTTTGTTGAATAAATTGTTATGAATTTAAAAAACAACTCAAAAACAGCAGGAAGACGAAACTGTGATAACATTAAGAAAGGCTTTATTCAATAAAAGAAACTGAGCTGAACAACACTATTGGTGTCTCCCCACATACCCCCCCCCCAAAAAAATACGGCAGAAATTATAAAAGAAAATGTGTATTTTATTTACATACAATAAATTTACATACAAAATGCCAAAGAAGAATTCATTTCATAATACAATGATAGGAAACATGGAAAATGTTGATGCTGAAATAGTAAACTTTCAAATTTAAAATATTTTTTCTTTCTAAATGTGTCTGCATCTATTGTCTAGCTAATTTTGTTTACTTTCTTTTATGCTTTTCTTAGTTCTTATCACTTTTATTAAGTATTTATGTATGATCTTCTCCCATAAATATATATATATATATATATATATATATATATATAATTATGTGATGGGTACATTGTTGTCATTTTATATTTTTAATTTTGCGCAGGCACATTGTTTTTGATTTCGTTGACTGCACAGTATAGTAGGTTCAGTTGGGCACCATTGGTGAGGAAAAAAAAAAAAGCACCATGACGCAATTCACTCAGCCAAAAATTTGGGAATGGCATGCTGTACTGCTTGGCATTCACACTGGAAGCTCCAATACAAACATTTCAGATTGTCTGAGTGTTGATCTGAGAACAGTGCAGAGGATTTGGAAAGAGTTGGATGAGTCTAATAATGATTATAAAGGTGTTTGGAGTGATCACTAGTGATGGCAATGTTATACTTCCATTCATCTTTCCACAGTGGCTGATACTCAACACAGAGGCCTACATCTAGTGCCTTGAGGAGGTAGTGCTGCCCTGAGTCAAGAGGGTGGCAACTGGGATACCCTATATTTGCACCATGTCAAACAAACAGGAGAACCCAGTCATGGCAGTCACACTGCAACCACATCACCCCCTATATCTGGCCAACTAACTCCTCAGACTGCAATTATGTGTAGGGTGCAGTTGAACGAGAGACCAACAAAACTCCTTGTAATGCCAAAGATGAGCTAAAAGCAAAGATTATGGCAGCATTCACCAACTTAAACAAGGAAATTTTCCAGAAGAGTTGCAGGAGATTCCAAAGTTGGCTGGAGGTCTTGATTGAAGCCTATGGTGATATTTTTTTTTTTTTTTTTATTGAATAAATTTACTCTTTAGTATTTTGAGATATTTTTGTGTAATTTTGGTAAATATATCTGTTAAAATGATATGTCACTGTTATTTTCATTTTTGTGTAAATTAGATGACATCTATTCTTATATTTCATTTTATTTAAAAATGTAAAAGGATCGTGATCAGAGTATAAATTATTACTGGTTGGTGGGATGAAGTTACATAAACTTGAAAATGTGGTAAACTCAATAATAAAGCTAATGTTTCTTTTATTTTAGAATAATTTTTGTGATGAATGTTGAATTCTTTTTTGAAAAATAACTAACTGGATGTTCCAATTTATCTTTGTTGGCTTGTAACAATATGGCACCCATCCCACAGTCACTAGCGTCAACAGCAATACTAAAAGGTTATGAAAAATCTGGAGCTTTAAGGATAGGTTTAGAATATAGCAGAGATGTAAGTTGATTGAAAGATCTTTGACAGGCTAAGGACCAATCAGACTTTATTCTTTTCTTTAGCAGACAAGTGAGTGGTAGTGCGACATCTGAAAAATTCTTACAAAATCTTCAATAATAGACTTCCATGCCAAGAAATCTTCATAAACTTCTTACATTGGTCAGAGCAGGGTATTCTATGATATTTTGTATTTTCAACTCAATTGGAGTCACACAACCATGTCCAACTATTTGGCCAAAATATGTTATTTTCACCTGACAAAATTCACTCTTTCCCAGATTAACTGTAAGATGATAAACTTTAAGTTTCTCAAACACTTTCTGCAAAGAATTCACATGTTCTTTTCAAGTATCATTATAAATGACAATGTCATCAATATATGTATCTACACCAGGTAGATCTCCAGAGCAATGGTTCATGAGGCTTGGGAATTCTTCATTCCATAAGGCATTACATGATACTGATAGAAAACATCTGGAGTTACAAAGGCATAAATTTCCTTTGCTCTTTCAGTTAATGGTATACCCCAATAACCTTTTAACAATCACATTTTGTAATATATTTTGCTTTTCCTATTCTGTCAATACAGCCATCCATTCTTAGTATAGGTTGTGAGTTCATTTTGGTGATGGAATTCACCTTACGGTAATCCATACAAAATCTAATGGAGCTATCAGACCATTAAAACACATGGTGAGGATCAATCACTTTGGCTAGGCTCAATAATGACGTGTTCCATCATGTAAATTTCTTGATGCATAATCTTAGCTTTTTGTGGATTAATCCTATGAGGATGTTGTTTGATATGTGTGGCACTTCTCAGATTCACATCATGATATACTAATGATGTCCAATTCAGTACATCAGGAAATAAGCACTTAAAATTAGTGATAAGGGCAGACAACTCATCCCTTTCATTAGAAGATAAGTGAGAAAGTTTTATTTCAAGATTATTTAATATTTCAGAATTATTTAATTTTGACATGGTGGTTATTTTTCAAGACTATATTTTCTTTACCTTTGATAGATTTGGATTCATAGATTACTAACACAGGATTATCCTTCATCCGAAAGGAATATGGTTTAATCATACTAATATGACATAGCTGTGTAGATTTCCTATGATCAGGAATATTCAGAACATAGTTAAAGTCACTTAACCTTTCTAATTATTTTATAAGGAACATAGTATCTAGCTTTGAAAGAATGATTTGACATAAGTAATAACACAAGCACCTACCTCAAACTTTTGCTCAACAGCTTCTCTATCATGCTGATTTTTCATTTTCTTTTGGGTTGACTGAAGATTTTGACGAGTTAACATGCTTGCTTTGGTTAGGCGTGAGATACATAATCTAACAAATTTACATTCTTTGGGTCTTCTTGTAACCAAGTTCCTTTCAACAGTTTCAAAGGACCACGAACAGAATGTCTGAACACCAACTCAAAAGGACTAAACCTGAGCGATTCCGGGACAGATTTGTGAGTGGCAAATAATAGAAAAGGTATACTCTCCTCCCATTGTTTACAATGATTTAAACAATAGGTTCAATTCATGTTCTTTAATGTGGAGTAAAGCTGCTCCAAAGCACCTTGGAATTGGGGATGGTAAGCGCTAGATTTAATAGAAGTGATGTCTAATTGACTCCTCATTTGTTGAAATAATTTTGAAGTAAAATTCGACCCTTGATCCAACTGTACAACCTTTGGTAGTCCTACTCTAGTGAAGAATGTAGCAAGAAGTTTTATGATGTTCCATAAAGGAATATTTCAGGAAAATAGGTTGAAGCACACATTATTTCCCAACTTGATTTTGGATAGAGGACCAATACAATCAATAATCACTTGGCCAAGGGTTCTTCAAACACAGGAATAGGGTGTGATAGAGCAATTTTGCTAGGGTTCCCCAGTATCTGACATATATGATACATTCATCAATATTTGGGCACATATCTCGGAATGCCAGGCCAATAAAAATGTCTTAATATTTTATCACAAGTTTAATTTATTCCTAAATGGCCTCCCAGTGGAATTTTGTGAGCAGTTCTCCTATTTCTGGTTGATAAATTTTAAGAACAATCACCTGATAGACTATTGCCTAATCTTTGGTATCTGGAATATGAGAAGGCGTCCACTTTCTCATAAGTACGTTATCTTTTAAAATACCTCATATTAATTTTTTTTTTTTCAAATTATCCACCGATACCACATTATCAAAAAGAGGTATGATTTCACAATCTTTCTTCTGTTCTGCCACAAGTTGATTCCAAGACAAAGGAATATCACTGACAGGATCCATGTTACCAACATCACATTTGCATGTTGAGTAGGATGAGAAGAATTCACATTTTCAGCCGAATTCAAGAAAGTTTGGGATAAATCAACTATCCCATCCCTCATATAACATTTTGTTTACTAACTGTTGCTCTCTTTCGAAACACATTGTCACACACAAAGGAAATACACTAGGGTTTTTAACTTTCCTGCCAACCAACTTACTACCCAATAACATGGACACACCCTTCATAGGTAAATTGGGAACAACTCCCACAACAATAGGTTCTAAAACAAATTCGGACAGAAGATAGATATGATGCAAGGGAATTTTAACAACTTCATTAGTAACACCACCTTGAATATTTACAAAATTCCCTGTGGCTCAATTTGTCTCGCTTGGTAAACAACTTTTTAAAATCAGGGATTAGATAGCTCCCATATCCTGCAAAATTTTAACTGGTATCTTAATACTAGCATTACCCACATTTGCTACAAATTTACATCCTAGACAACCTCCCGATTGAAATAAATTACTGGGCTTATGCTGACTATGTTTATGTGTCAAGACATAATCATCAGCTAACACAGCCATTTCATGTAAATTATCGACCAGTTTCTCATCTAAATAGTCTTTCACAAAGTCTGGAATGTATTCCTTGAATTCTTTAATTAGGATCATTTGTCTAAGTTTGTTGAACTCAAACCTGACTTCCTTAGATAAAATCCATCTACCAAAATAAATTTTCTTTTGACTGGGAAACTCTACATAAGTTTGTTTATTACTTTTCTTTAAACTCATAAACTTTTGACGATAGGCCTCTGGCACTAACTCATAAATTTTTTGGATGGCTAATTTAACTATACTGTAATAATCATTACAATCAGATGACTATGAAGCAGCATAGGCCTTTTTTGCCTTACCCTTTAATTCGGTCTGTAATAATATGGGCCACAAATTTGTGGGTCAGTCCAAACTAAGAGCAATTTTTTTGAAGTGTAGGAAATATTCATCTACTTTTTTTGTTAAAAATTGGTACGAGTCTAGCTTGCATGGCTAGATCAAACCCTTTCTCTCTTTGTTCATTATTTACGCATCATTCTTCAATTTCTCGAAAATGAGTTTCTTGTGCTATCTTGGATTTCTCAATATCAGCTTTGGGACTCATTTTGATCTTCTCCAATTCAAACAACTGGGTAGAAAATAATTCCAGCGTATCCAGTTGTACTTAGCTTAAAATATCCACATAAAAAATGTCATTATCTACCATATGTTTGGCAATGACTTTAATTATCTGGGCCTTACGCATAGTTTTCTTTACATAGTTTTTACTGACATCAGACACACTGTCTTTTCTAAATTCAAGTAATTGGTTAAAGGTAGGAGATTCTAAAAAAAAATTTCAACAACCAATATCTTGATTTGTTCTCTGTACAATTATTGATATATGCACAAGTCAACTGAGTAAAATATAGAGTATCCCAGACAAGCCCCCAATTATTTTATGTTAGGAATTTTATATTTATATTTAATATCAGTACCTCAAATGATTTATTTAATTCAATTTAATTACTTTTAATATAAATAGTGTCATGTCTCTCTCTCTCTCTCTCACGCACACACACACACACACATATAAAATTAGAAGAAAGGGTCCATGTGGGCTACTTATAGTATGCAAAATAGGTTAATTAATAAAGCAAGGACAAATGAAAGGATACAAATATAATCAGTACAAAAAACATTTACTAAATATTAATTATTAACCATATGACAGAAATGAAGTGCGGAAAAAAAAAGGTTTTAAATCTCGAATTTTTGGACATGCCTGTGTCCTTCATCAATGGAGTGAGAAATAAACAGAGAAATGGGAATTACTGACTGATGTTTTTGTAGATGGTGTATTTTCTGGTAGAGATCATATTAGCAAAAACCCAATCTCTATCTAATTCCTTACTGTGCAAAACTTTTTATGAAAATAAACTTAAATTTAAAATTTTGATCGGTGTAAAAGTGTTAGACCTGTCTATTGTTATTAGGGAGAGTGGGGGAGTAAGATTGTAAACATAGGTGAAGAGATTTATGGGTTGTGGAGTGGAGAAGATGTCTTGCGTGTAGCCGAAAATTGTTTGACCAAGTTGTCAATTTCAGAAAGACAGGCTGTAGTTAGAATGACATCTCATGAGACAAAAAAGTGAGGAGGGAAAAAGAAATATATAGTAATAAAATATAATTAAATGAAATAAAATGAAAAGAAAAAAGGGAAGGAAAAAATAAAAGGATAAAACTTTTGGATTAAAATTTGGAAATCAATTGTTAAAAAAAGTGGGGGTGCAGAAAATAAAAAAACAATAAAAAAATAAAGGGAAAACTGGAAAAGTGTATACATATATAGATGCGTATATATACATAAGTGCACATAAGTGTGTAAATATACATAAGCCACCACACAAACTTATGAATCTCAATACACGTACAGATATAAATACATAATACAAGATTAATATGTATCTACAGTAACCTTCACACTCCTTACATAAGCTTATATGTAAAGAAACTATAGTTGTAGAACCAAAGATGGTATAACAGAGGTGTATATATATATATATATATATATATATATATATATATAGTAGAATCCCTCATATCTGGGCATGATTTTGATGTGTATATTTGAACTATTTGGGTGATGTGTAACTGATTTGAAATTTCTTGTTTTTCATGAAATTTACTTTGGATAATTGCTTATGCTTATTTCACCCTAATGGCTTGTATTGGGGCAAATGATGATGGGAATAAGGGGAAAATAACAACTTTGGAGTTATCACAAAAAGTGGAAATTTTAAACAGACTAGACACTGGTGGAAGTTCATTGTAACCAATGGTTGAGTTCAACATAGGAAAGTCAACATTGTATGATAAAAAATCTTCCAAAGAAACTATTCTCCAGTGTTTGCACTGTTACAACAAACAAGGAAATAAAAAACATGATTGTGATGTAACCTGGACTGAAATTGAAAAAGCTATAGAAAAGGTTGTCAGTTTTATGGAAAGAAAGCCAGCATTCAGCTGTGATGATTGCAATAATGCACGCAGATTTGAAAAGTGTCTTTCGTTTAAAAAATTTCAAGAACAAAAGCAATTTGAAATGCAGAAAAAGTTGAGAATGATATTAAAAGAGAAAGAATCATCAAGCAACAGCGATTTTTTTTTTTTTTTTTTTTTTTTTTTTTTTTTTTTTTTTTTAAATCCTCGTTACATTATTTGTTTTGCATACATGGCATACTTGATTTAATGAATTTTTATTAACATAATTTATTTCTTTTCCTTAAAATCAATTCCGTTATATTTCACTCACTATTAGCTTATTTTGTTAATATAAAACATTGAAAATAAATGTTAAACCTAATTTCAATTATTTTATTTTAATGTAAAAATAACTTCTCATATCCGGACTTTGTAACCAATTCCTCATATCCGGAAGGCCTTCTTAGTTCAGTTGTCAGGGATTCTACTGTATAAAATCCCATCATGACTTTGCAAAAAAAAAAAATGAGTATTCATTGGAAAGGTAGTTGTATTGATGGTATCAAGTTTTTAGCCTCCTCTCCTCCACATGAGTTTGTGGATTGATTCTGGGAAAATCTTATGATGCCAAAAAGGCATGTCTTCAGCCACTTTTACCAATTTATGGTGTTCAATACCATATTAGATAATGGTCGTTTTTTTTCTGGGAATCACTATATTTTTCTTGGCACATTTCAGTTCCACTGATCAGAGGTCAGCTTGCAGAACAGTTAGGTTTTTGCAAATTGGTTTTCTTTCTTTGTTAAATGACCAGCTGTGTACAACCCCTGCTTCTTTTTTTTTTTTTCTTTTTTGCTGAAAGGGGCACCAACATTTTTTTTTTTCACTTATTTTGTGTGTGTGTGTGTGTGTGTGTGTGTGTGTGTGTATAAAATATATAATTATTGATGCTTTTGCAAAATTGTGAAATAAATTCATAACATCAGGGTTCAATCATGAAAGTTCTTATTTTTCTTTTTTTCCTAATATACTATCTGTTATTGAATTTTTTTTTAATGTCTAATCTAAATTTAAACAAGGCAGAATAAGATATTTGCAATTTTTACCACTATCAAATCGATAGAATTGGCAATTTTTATACTTTTAACTACTATTATAGGATACTACTGTGTATAATATATATATATATATATAATATATATATATATATATATATATATATATATATATATATATATATAATATAAAGTTTACTATATTAATAGGCAAATTGTGAATTTAGAAAGAAAAGTCCCTAACTTAGAATAGTGTTAAATGGAGATCTTGAGTTGAATACATCTTTAAATGTATTCTCTAAATATAGGAAATTAAGTTTCTATTCTTGGATAATTTCTTTTTCAAAGTAACATTAAAATAAACATTAAATTACCCAAATTGTTTTTCTTTCAATTAAAACATCATTCAAAATATGTAACAAAAAAAAATGAAATTTGTTAATTACTGTTCATCTAACAGCATAAACAAACCACCACTCACTCAGATAAAGCATACATTTCAACAGGGTCATCAACAACTCTCTTGATGAAGGAATTAAATAAAAATAGTATTGGCTTAATCAATTTCAATATAACCTTATATCACTCAAGAGAAAAGAATTGAAATAAAATGTCAAAAATTTCTTATAAAAACAGTTATGTGTGTTTGAAAATTTTTTTACATTTGTTTAAAAAAAAAAAATGTGTATAAACTCAAATGAAAAAATCTTGTGCTAAAATACACAGGCATTTTAAAATTTGACAAAATTAAGTTTTCAATATTCATTAATGAATGATGAAAATTTCATTTATAATGAAAAAATATGATGATAAATATGAAATATAAGTGAAGCAATTATAAGTCGGGGATTTGTGTATGTTTGAAATTTGCTATGTTTATGAGAAAACATGCTCAATATTGGCAATAGAGCATTTGTAGATAAAAACAGTGTTGACATAGAAATAAACACTGCATGCTGACTCATTTTTTCACTTTAGGCAATCATCAAACTATGGTCTGATGATTCTTTAAGGTATGAAAATGACAGTTACCATGCAGTGTGTGTCTATATATATATATATATATATATATATATATATATATATACACACACACAAACGTGTATTTTATTGAAAAGTATAAACATTCTATATCTATTAATTTTAACAATTTTCTTTTTTAGAGTGCAAATAATCTTTTTGTAAACCTGGCTGCTTCAGTTACACAAAATATCCTAAATGAATGCTGTGTCCAAGCTTTAGACTTGCATAAACATTTTCATTAAAACATATTTAAATGAAAAATTGCTCCTTAATTATACTAACATTCTTATATATAGAAACAAAACCTTTTCTTTAAGGCATATATTTTGTTAAATAAAGTAACCAGCATCGCCTTCTTTCTATTTATAGAATCCTCTCTGGTAATTACGATGTAAATCCGTAGAATATTTTAGCACAATTTTGAAATACCAGCAATTTAAGCAAGTAGAGTACACTAATATTTTTTTTTCTCCTTTTTATTTTTTTTTTCTGCTATATTCCAGTATGTTCGACTTGTTTTCTAGTTTACTGATTCCATAATTGGACTGTCTGCTGTTGTAAACAGCTTTCTTTACAAACTGCTAAAAGGACATTTAATCTTGAGTTTGTAATTTAACTAATCAGAATGTAGAGAACTAAAGAGGCCTTGTTACATCTTTATAGCATTCATGCTTTTGTGTCAAGGAACTTTTACTGTAACCATCACTACATTCATTTTATTTGAAATGGTGCATCATTGCAATTTTAGATGAAGGGTGTACATATTTTTGTTGTATCTGTGTAAAGTTATAATAGAAACAAATCTCAACAATCAATTCATACAATTCTGATAATAATATTGTATGGTGCATCTTTGAAATTTGAGAACTGCACATTAAAATGTTTATATTTTCACTGAATAGAAAACAAATTATACTTAGTTGTCTATTAACTTCTATTGTAATCAGTGATGTTGTTTTGATGAAGACTAGTACTATACTCAACTGCTTGGATTGTGGATTGTTGAGGTAGAATTTCTATTAGGGGCATATTTTTAGCTTAGTAGACTAGGATTCAGCATCCACCACACTATTTTTTCTTTTATCTGTAGTTTGGGTAAAAGTAGACTCCACTCCTTGTTCAGAATTGTCTTTCTCCTAAATTGGTTGCTTCTCAGGACTTCAGGTCTGCTCTGTTATTTTAACCATACATTAAAGTCAAAATATTATCCTTAACTTTGAACTTGACAAGATTTTTTTTTTTTTTTTTTTTCATAACTTTAACCATGACCAATTCTTTCACCCTGCAAATAATGATGCTGGTTATATCAAATATGTTTGAAGTCTGGAGAAACATTCAAGTTGGTAGATATTTAATATCATTAAATAGTACTTTTGCAAAAGAACTTTATTAATGTATCCACAGCTTATGAGTAGCCAATTCTCTGGGTGGGGGGGATGGTAATGTTGGAAGCATTATTAAAGGAGTTGAAAAGTTCTCAGCTTGACCAAGAAGGGATTCCAAAAACCTAATTTGGTCAAATTTTGATAACTTTTCAAGCACTATCTCATACAATATATATATATATATATATAGTCTTAGTTTAGGCTGGCACAAGACCACAGTTGTGGGACCATCCCATAAGGATCACTCATTACATTTAGTGAGTTGATCTGTAAAATGTGTGTGTTAACCTCCACCCTATGGTTGAACCCACAATTTTTGTGTATGTGTGATGCTTGGGTTTTTTGTCAGCTTTCTTGGGATATTTTTGATTTTAATTATGTAAGAAAAAAAAAGAGGAGTGAGTAGAGGAAATGTGACAATAGTTAATTTTATAAATAAAAATTCTTGATTACTCATTTACATATAAGCTATATAATTGAAAAATTACTTTTATTTTATTTTTTTTTTCAGTATAGATAAACTCCTGTGTGTGTGGAGATTCTTACTAAGTCTGGATATTGAGAGGTGATAAACTAATAAAAATAAGTTTAAAAAAAATCTTCCACTTTCTAATCATCTTCACTTTTGTTTTGGATACTGTTATACATCCTACACACACACACACACTTATAATTTTAAACAATGTAATTGACATCTACCAGCCTGGGCATTAGATATTTTTAGTAAAGAAAATTTGATTTTTGGCAGGATTTGTATTATTTCCCTTTATATTAGGGAAACCACCTTCAATACAGATGTACTTCAGATAACTTTACCCTGAAAGCTAGGTTCAATCTTCCTAACACATGTATTAATTAAATATAATATTTATAGTAATGATATTGGATTATAAATGAAATCCATTAATTCCTTAGAAATATATAATTTCCAAATGTATAATACCATATGTTATGCTTTTACAGTGCACAGATACTACACTCTGATCCTAATATTTCTCTTTCTCACAATTCCTATCATGAAAACATCAAAATATTCCAACCTTCCCTTGTATACTCCAATCAAAATATGTTGTGCCATGCTCAAAATACCTGGGACCAGGTTTACTTGGCTTTTGGCCATGTCTGACCAAAACATAATATGGCTGAAGAAGAGCAGAGACTGTATTCAGATTTGCAGCCAAAAGACCAAACAATGACACAGATTCTCAGCAGAAATGCCAATCTCTATGTAAATAATCCAATCATTTTTGACACATACTGACCACACTGTTTTTTATGTAAAAAAAAAAAAAAAAAAAAAAAAATTTAAATTGCAAAACATTTTGATATGGAGTACTCTTACAAATAGCAAATTTTAAGCACACTGGTCCCCAAAGTTAAAATTGCTTTACTGATAATTTTTCAAAGTTATAATCATGATATGTATGTATAATTTCTCTTTGAGTCTTTTAAATGAATGCAATGACCTTAGTGGAATTAAACATATCTTGGCGTTGATACATGTTCAGAATGCTTATCAGGACATATCTTTACCTTGTGTGTTGCAATTAGATTATGTTTCTATATTGCAGCCTTAACAGAAGTTAACTCACCTGAGGTGACTGATACATTTTAATTGATCTCCAATGCTTCCACCTCTCCAGTTACTCAAACTAATTATGCTAACTGATATTGGCTGTTTAAGTTTACTTGGCATATCGGTTTGATCTCTCCGATCATATTTACTTTAATCTTCATTAATGAACATCTTCATGGCTAATGAGTTGGAGCTTTTCGAAATTGTGTTTACTAAGAAAATTTTTAGATAAACAATTAAACTAAACGAATTATCTTTTAAGTTTTATAGCTTGGATAGGATTAGGAGTATGCTTCTTTTTATTTTATTTTTTTATTTCTGTTGATCTTGTCTTTCTTCCCTTTCAGTTCCTTTGCAGGTGTCTCCTTTTTGCTTTTTGTATCCCATTAACAACCACCCTATTTCTCATTGTCTATGCATGTCGTTCATTGCCTACCTTTGTCTCTCTTCATCTGTGTGTGCATGTGTGTGTTTTGCACTGCTTGCCCTTTTTTTGCTCTGTCTGTGCATGTATTTCATTGCTTCTCTGTCTTCTATTGCCCTCTCTCTCTCTGCTCTCGCCTGTGTCTTCCAATGCTCACCTTTTTATATCTCTCTTTCTCTTTCCTTGTCTGTGTCTTCCAATGCTCACATCTTTCCCTCATTACCTGCCTCTTAGTCTCTCTTTCTCTCCCCATCTGTGTGCACCTGCTCACCTCTTTCTCTCTTCATTTCTGTCATCAGATGTAAATAGTCTTCTGAAGCATTTTAACTAACAATAACTTCACATTTCTCATCTTTCATAATCTATTTCAAACTTGGATTTGCCAAATATTATTGAATGTCAACTCATAAAAATTTAAAGTATCCTTCATCTGAAATTCTTGTAGGATTAATTCTGAAGTAGGACTTAATCTTTCTCAGTATGAGTCCCTTGAAAATGTTTAACTTTCAGTTTTAGTAGGGATCAATAAAACCTCCCATCATATTTCAGTAGGAAGTATTTTTTTTTTTTTTTTTTTTTTATCAAAACATGGCACTTAAGTAGATGAATAATAAGTGTTTCCCTGAAGAAATAAAGTCAACAACAAATGAATGGATTTAAGTGAAGGAGAGAATTTTGCACAAACTTGATTTCAGATTCAGTTGTGAAAAAAATAACTGATGGAATCATTTAAAGAGGATTTTTTTTCTTTTTTTATCAAAGTAAATTGGCAAAACAAAAGAATTTTTTTTGTTTTATACTATATATGTCTGGCTCTCAATTGATTCCAATGTGTTTTGCACCGAAATTTTTCCCCTTTTATTTCATATATGACCTGACCAATTCTTTTGGTTATCACTCCTTCTTCCCAATACGTTTTTTCCAGCCCTAAAGTTCTTGGAAAAAAACTTTATCACCTGGCTTATACACTTTAATCATCTGGTTTTCTTTTTTCGCAGTTTTCTTTGCTGGACTAGGCAACAGTCTGTTGAACACAGAGCATGTTTTTCTCGCAAACATTAACTCTGCTGGCGGTAATCCTGACGTCGTATTTGGGCTTGGCGTAATTCTATATACTGCCAAAAAATTTTTAATACTTCGTTCATTTGTGTCCATGCCTTGACTTTTCTTCAACACTCGTTTCAAAGGGTCCACAAATTTCTCTGCCTGTCCATTTGATCTTGGATGATATACTGGCATTGTCATGTGATCGATGAACAATGATGTACAGAATTCCTTGAATTCTCTTCCCATAAACTGTTCCATTGTCGCTGACTAAAGTTTTAGGGAGTCCAAAACGACTAAAAATTTCATTAAGTGCAGGTAATAAGATCCATTTATGGGCCCTGCATAGTCGATATGCAACCGAGTCCATGGGACATCTGTCTTTGGCCATGGTTGAATCTTTCCCGATGGATCCCTTGCTGCCAGTTGACATCCTCTGCACTGTTTCACCAAATTTTCTGTCTTGGTCCATCCTCGGCCAACATGTATAGCCTCTCATTAGAGATTTCATTCTCAAAATCCCTGGATGGCCAGTGTGAAATTCTTTCAGAATTTTCTTTTGTAGAGTACACGGCATGACAACTCTATCTGCGTATAGTAATACCTGATCACAAATTGAAAAAGGTGACACACTCATTCCTTTTTTAGTTTTTTCATTCAACCAGACTTGCTTTTTCATTTTTTGAATGAAATCATCGTTCTCTGCTGCTTTTTTCACATCTTTTAGAGTAACAGGTTGTTCTAATAGTGTTGCATAACAGACCTGACAATTCACTTTCGTCTCTTAGCGCCACTATTACTGTTTCTTCCAGTGGTTCTGTATATTTAGGTATTAGCCTCAACAACCCATCGGCGTGACCTAGCTTCTTTGAAGGCACATATTCCATTTTGAAATTATAATTCAATAGAATTATACCCTAATGCTGTAGTCGATTTGCCGTGTGAGTTGGTATACTTTTTTTTTTTTTTTTTTTTTTTTTTTTTTTTTTTAAACCAAATATTGGTAACAGCGGTTTGTGGTCTGTTTGCAGAGTAAATTCTCTTCCGTATATAAACCTGTGAAATTTTTTTACAGCATAAATTATTGCTAAGCTCTCTTTTTTGATTTGACAAGTCTAACGTTCTTCGTTAGTGTTGTCGACTGTATTTTTTTTTTCTTTTGTTTTAACTTGTGAGGTCGTTTCAAATCTCATCGCCAACTGATATATCCCGGAAAGGGATATATTTGTTTGAGGTAGCTAAGTGGTTTTGGGCTACTGTAACCAAGTAGTACAATCTAGCAGGTAGCAGTAATCGACTGGTACTCGTCGTAGTCAATAGATGTAGGCAATAGGCATAGACCAATAGGATAGCCAATGGCGTAGTCCAATGGGCGTCGTCATAGACTTAGACTCAATATTTATTATGTAAAATTACATAATTGTGGCACAAGACTGAAAAAGGGGAGGGGTTGAGACTGGTCCACACTATCTTATACCTAGCTAATCCGATTCACCACCCATTCACTCATTATAATTTACCCATACGCCACAAGAACTCGTCGATCACCAATCAATCCTCATGCTCCATAATACCACATCCTCTCTAGGGGGACCTACAAAACACGCCCCATGCCATAAAAATTTAATGATACTAAAATATATATAAAAATCTATGATGAAAAAATGAGAGGAGAGGGAGATGAACCCAATAACAAACTAAAATTAAACATAACTGATGTTAGTAGGGCCTGTCTAACTCTCAAAACAGAGAGGTCACTGTATTTTGCTCATGGGACAAAATCAAGAAGCTCTCTCACTAAGGGAGTGGGAAAGGAGAAAATATGGATGGACATGGGAAATAGAAAAGCTGATCCAGTCGAGATGAAAAGGGGGCCAACAAACTGGGGAGGTTGGGAATCTCAACTTGGATCATAACCAAAGAGATAGCCAGGAACAGGCCAGGAAAAACATTTACTCATATTAACTAGGTACACAAAACCAAGGGGAGGGCTCCGCAGGAAACCACCCCGATGTGACGTAGGTTGACCTAGAAGAGAAAATCAAGGCTAGCCCTGTTCAAATGAACCAAGCTCGCCTCTTTCACATTGTCACATGCGTATGCGCGATCAATGGGCACAAGCTTTTCGGGAGACAATGGTAGAAGGCGTGCAAAGCCGTTTCCTCTAAATCAAGGCCACACTGTTCACAGTCTGGCAAATCTGCCAAGCCCCATATGAAGACCTTGAAATGAGAGGCAGCTGATTCCAAGCCAATCGCCAGGTAAGCGAAAACTTCGGGTTACTGAGGTAATCTGTTGCTGGTGCCCAAGACCAGTAAGAGTGAAATTCATCCTCTGACACGTCGAGCTGCTTACGTAGGGAATCCTTCGTGACTCTCTCCACTAAATAATGATAGAAGACCTTCCTAGGCTGTGAAAGGTCACAAGGAATGATCGTCAAAGCGTGCCAACACTCGCAAAGGAAATTCGATTGATCCCGGGGCTTTCGATGGTGCTCAACCTGTGAGATGGGAGGATTGATAGTAAGGCAAGGGAATGCGCCCCTAACAATCCCCGCCATAATCGAATCTGCTGTCAATGCACGGCGTAGGAAAGCCAACCTCAAGGCGAGTTTGTAGCTCGCTAAGTGTGGCATTCCCAGCCCCCCTTGACACGGGCGTTGTGCACAGACTCGTCTGTTGACCCGATTCCCGCGTCTCCTCCATAAAATGGAGGTTAGAGTGTTCGAGCGTCTTCCTATGGTCATCACAGAGAGGAAGTATGGACAATCGGGGAAAATGTATGTAGCACACACCTCCGCCCTGCCCTTCACTGACAACCTCCATCGATGTCAAGTCTGACTGGCACCATCGACCTTTGATCATACTTCAGACCAATTTTTCTCCAGCAGGAGGTTGGGTCCAAACCACACTCCAAGAATGTGGACAGGACTGTCCTTCCAGCCGAAGCGGCTCAGAAGATCAACCCCCTTCCAGGCACCTAACTGCCCTTTATCTTGTCCCTTGCCACCTTTTCATACCAATCAAGTGCCTTCAGTACCACTTCAGTCTTGCTACGGTATGACACGAAAGCAGCTACATCATCAGCGTATGCGGAAACCCTGGTTTGAGCCCCTCCAGGAACGGCTATTCCACGTAGGGCCGGACTGCACACCCTGTCCTTCAGCCGGCGAAGGAGAGGCTCCAACACCAAAGCATAAAGTAGGGGCACCAGTGGACAACCCTGACAGACCGACCAAGACAGTGCAAAAACGCCCGACAACTTCCTGTTCACCTGTACCACAGCACTGGAGGAGCGATACAGGAAGCTAATCTAGTGGCAGAAGTCAGGTTTGAATCTGACAGCCTGCAGGACAGCCGCAAGGTAGCGATGATCAACCCTATCAAATGCCTTGGACTGATCTAAATTGATCAGCGTGGCCTCATCGTCGTCTTTTACACCCTCTATGATCATGCGAATCAGATGCAGATTGCTCTGAATTGTTCAGCTTCTCACAGCACAAGTCTGCTCAGGACCCAACAGAGACTCGGCAACTGACTGCAAATGCTCCTGCAGGATCTTGGCCCAAATCTTTAACTCTGTGTTTAGCAGAGTTATGGGCCTATAATCATCTAAATTCTGCGCAACACCCTTGCTCTTTTTCAACAGCATGATCACACCCTTGGAAATCCGGTTAGGGATGGACCCCGACCGGAACCAGTTGTTGAACACCACAGTCAAAATCCGGACAAAGATGTGCGACAGCCTCAAGTACAATTCATAAGGCAAACCATCCAGACCGGCAACTTGCCTCTACCGACCTTCTTCAATGCCGCGTAGACTTCACCCTCCATGATCTCTCCCTCACAGCTAGCCGCTTCAGTCAGCAAAAGCCGAACCTTGACGAATCTCTTCCTTGCGCAGTTCTGCACCCATGTTCACAGCTTCGGAAGACATCTTGCTTAACCTATGTCTAATTACCTGGCCCATGTAGCACTTGCTGCTCAACCACTCCAGGGGCTTCCTAGCTAAGGCTATCTCTAGGGGATCCCCCCCTCAGCCACTGCCCGGGAAAAACTGGCCTTAAGCATCTTCACCTTCTCAGCTCTATTTAGCTGAAATCAGTGGTGAAGGACCTAACCCGATCCTTAAGTCTCTCCCACCATTTATTCCTGATAACTGCCCCCACTAGGTCCCGCTGCACTAAGCTAGTTGGCTGCTCCTGGAAGTCCCACTTGTCCAGTAAGGACAGATTGAACTTCCAGTAACCAGCCATTCTAGGCCTACGATCTAACGCTATCCGGAATGTCCTAGGCTCCCCACACCTAGCTCTGACATCATTTGTCCTTCTAGTATGATCCCGCTGACGTCCGTGATATAGGTTAATTTAACACACCTATGTAAGGAGGGATGGAGTAAGATGGGGACCCTCCTGGGACAATATTCCCTTAATTTCCTCAAATTGTGATCCTCTGTTTTGAGCATCTTAATTTTTGGAAATGCTTCCTGCGCTGCCTCCAGGTGCACTCAAACTTTTAGGTAGCCACCTGTGTAAGGGACACAGGTGACTACCTCAGCAGCATCTGGAAAGTTCTTGGGGTCTTCAATGGATTTCCCATCCACAGACGACATTTTCATCAGCAAGCGCAATAATGCTTTTTTATGGCTTGACAAGCCTTTTTTAATTTGCTCTGTATCCACTCTGCAAATGTTCTCTGTCAGGGAAAATTCTTTTTTTTTTTCTTTTCCCTGACATGGTGGGGAGGGGAAGAAGTGGAAGGGTGAGGTAGGAGTGGATATTGAACTAGCAGGGGAGGTAGAGGGAGACGGAGCTCGAGTGGGTGAAGTGGGGAGGCTCCTGGCTTTTGCCAGTTCTTGTCTAACTTGTTTTTGGCAGACTTTTTTCTGCCCTGCTTCGTCCAACACGCTTCTCTACTGGTTCTTCAGCGTCCTTCTCCTCTTCTTTCAAAGAAGAAGAGCGAGGGGGAAGCATTTC
>OZ038487.1:80874836-80972336 GCA_964036315.1 Acanthosepion esculentum | reverse complement strand
GCGATAGAAATAATTTGTAAAAAGTATTAGAAAGAAGTAAATCTATATTTTTTAAGGTTTTATTGAAATTTTATTTAAGTTTCCACATGCCCTCCATCATTAGCAATACAAAGGGTAATATAATTTTGCAGTTCACAGAAAACATTTGCCAACTGATTTACAGTAATACCTGAAATCACATTACTTATGTTAGCTATACTTAAAACTAGGTACATTAAACTTTATAACATTTTTTTACAGATTATTTCTATTGCAAATACAAATAAAGTTATAAATTTTTTAAAGTGCACATGAACTTTATAGACACCCTGTGTGTGTGTGTATGTGTGTGTGTAATATATATATGGGATTATTATTTGCTTTCTTATATGGTTTGTATGTATTATTTTAATTAAATATTATGTCTAGTAAATTTACTATTTTTAGATTAGATTTTATGTCTATTTTAAATCATAATTTGTTAAATATTTCTGTTATTTGTTTTTTATGTTTTGTTTTTCTACCATTACAATTTCATATAGTTATTAAATCATCATATAAACTGATATCCTTTTTATTAATGACATTTGATAAATTATGCATGATATATATCCCTATAAATTTGCATATATTGTGCCATCATAACTGTCCATGGATACATCAAAGTCTTTATTATTATTATTATTATTATTCCTGTTATTCTTTTTTAGCCATATTTTATTGTTGTCATATCATAATAATTTTCTACAATGATTGTCTAATTCTTCATCTTGAATGTTTGTGTTGTATTGCTAAATTTAATTCTTTATTTAATATATGCTTGGTAATGGATGGATAAAAGTACTTTATATCTATTTGTATAAAAGAGCAATGTGGACAGGAATTAACATTGCATGGTGACTGTTTTATACTTCAAATGACTTTCAGACTGTGTTAATGCTCCTGCCTCTGGGTAATATGTGAAAGTGAAGAAAGAAAACCAATCCTTCACAATTTAGGCTCTGACCATTTTAGTCTGTTTATTTTATTAATTCATTTATGTAAGGAGTAGTGACATATGGTGTGAAGATCAATTGTGACATGAAACTGACAGTCACAATGCAGTGTTAATTCCTGTATCTACAAATGGCCTATCTCTAACATTGAACATCCTTCCCTCATAAATTTGAGAAATTTTAAGAATTTATTTATTTTAATAGTTTAAAGTTAATTTATAGAAATATGAGAAAATAGTTTCAAATTGGTTGAACCTCTACTGCTTAGTTTTTATATCTGAGGAGGGTACTCCTAAATGTTAGATATTTGTTTTCTTCCCTCAAGCTCTCAATTTTGTTGAGTGTCCATCTTGACTTTACTCTCAATTTCCTTGGCATTGATAGAATTGATTTCACTAATTAAACTGTTGCTGTTTAACATTTAAATATAACACTGAGACGTCAACACTGTCTAAAGATGTCAAGATGAACATTGATTGAAAGATTATTCCATAATTAAATAGACAGTCTGCATATTATGTCTAGCAGGGATGCCAGTGTGTGCTCCTTTTGAAAACTTAGCCCTGATTAGATTTTGAATTTTACCACTTGAAACTGTTTTCAAAATAAGCTAGGCTAAGAAGAAAATTCAAAATTTAATAACACTGATCATTCAATTCATTTTATTACAATTTGTCAACCCTTGTCTACAATGATTGGAACATGGTTTTGTGTTAATTTTCAAAGAAACTTTAATTTTTATAAATTACAAGTGATCTTAAAATTTAATCCAAATGTTTCATTTTCATTATTTAAGAAAGTTGCTTGGTAGAAAAGTTAAATTTGAATAATGGAGGATAAGATAATTGCTTATCCAAATTGGGCTTGAACTTTATCATTTTGTCACTGGTAGGGAAATTTCTAACTGGGCAGCACAACGAGAACAGTCTACCCCTATAGATCCAATAAAGGGTTCAGTTCAGAATTCCCTGTAGGTTACCCAGGTCGATATACACCTGATGAAGTTACAAATTTATTTATACTGTTTATATATGGGCTATTGTCCTCATTTTTGTTGCTGTTATCCAGTACCGAGGAGAGAATTTCCAAGTTCCAGCACTCAGATTATTTTGAGATCCCCCATCCCACGGTTCAGAAAAGGAGATGCTGGGACAAACATACTTTATCTAGCATGTCTTACAAAACTTTTTAAAGAGTGTGTCTTACTTGGCAACTCGTGATTGGCTGTGATTTGGCACGAAAATTAGACTTTGAGGAACTCATCACACATTTTGCTTCAATGAAAGTTCCAAAAATGCACTTTTAAGTTGCTTTGGAACTGGTTTTAGTCTTTGTATTTTTTTTTTTTTTTTTTTTTTTCAATAAAATACCGATTTGTAATTTTGCTCTCTACTTTTTGTAAAGAAGTCATCCAAACCCCTAAAAGTATTTTCTTGAGGACCCTCAGGTTTCAAGGCCCAGCACATTTGTGCCAGCTGTCCCCACCTCTTGCCACCACTGCTGTTATCACAAACATTTCAGCCATTGTACCCTCCAACCTTCATTATGTGTATGTCAATCCAGGTTACCTACGCAAAATTCTGAACTGAACCCATTACTTAATCTACTGGGGATAGACTGTTCTTGTTCCACTGCTCATATTTTGGGATATCTTGTTTAGTTCTTATTCTTAGTACTGCTCAGTTACTGCTTGCCCTGTTTCCACCGAGTTCAAGTAGACGCTGACCGACTCGGGAATTGAACTCACAATTATTATGACACCAAATTTATGAACCAACACTTAAATCCACTAGGCTATTGTCCTGCAGGATTAGAATAAGAACTAGATAAGATATCACCAGTCATAGGCAGTAGAACAAGAAGAGTCAATCCTTGTAGATTAAATAAAGGGTTCAGTTTGGAATTCCCTGTAGGTTACCTGGATACATCTGATGAAGGCCAAAGGACACAGCAACTGAAGTATTGTGATAAAAGCAACAAAGATGAGGACAAAAGTCCATATCTAAAGAGTGTAAATAAATTTGTAACTATCAGCTCTGAAACAATCCAGTTATATTGTCGAAATTATTTTTCTCTTTTTGTAATTATGAAGGTTGTGAATGAAGTTCTCTCTCCTTTTGGTTTTTCTTTCTGAACGTATTATAACATATCTGATATTGTACTAAAGCTTTATGCTGTGATTTTTTTCTTCCAAGTTTAAATTATTCGACTTTGTATTTTTTTAATTTAACTTTACTTGATGTCTGTTGTCTTTTCAAAAAAGCTATTTTCAAATTCTTTGATTAGCATCTTGTGATACCTCCTTTATTATTTGAATTTTAATGGTAACTAACATAAAAGTAAAGTTTATTTATATTTTTGAGTTATAAAATATTGTACGCATAAAGTGCTTTATTAAGTTATGATAGTTATTTTGTATCTGTAGATATTCACTATTCTACTTAGGTAGTCATGAGTCTGAGTGGTTTTATAATTAGGTTTTAAACTCATTTGAACTGATTAGTACACCTAGAAAGTGAATTCTGTTATTGATGTGAATTTAAGAAGTTATTTTCAAAGATTGTTCTGAGAGGTTTAACGTGGTATTTTTAATTAATATAAATAAATGGTTGTTGGTTTAATGTGTTTTCTTTAAATCTCTTTTTCTAAGGTTAATAAATAGAATTTTGAGAGTGTTGGTATGAGAGGTGAACCCATAGCAACACAGTTTTTGTGAATATATTTCCTAAGTTGTCATAGAGCTGGACATGTGTGAAAGTGGCTAAAAGCATTTTCTCAACAGATTGTTTTTATTTTTGGCAGTTGAATTGATGGATCTTTGTAAATGTTAGTAATTATAATGTCTCTTGTTTCACTGATAGATATGTTGGTGAATAATTATATATATATATATATATATATATATATATATATATATATGTGTGTGTGTTTATGCTGTCATAATTAGTACTGAAAATCTTTTTTTTTTTTCTTTAAATATAAAGAAGTTTCAGTTGATTATATATGGTACGAGGACAGAAGAGATGTCTGTATGGCAACACACATTTAGTCTGAGAGAAAATGTGCATGTGGTCGGGTATTTTCATCCTTAGCTACATACAAGGGGTTATTAAAAAGTTCTCAGCCCAAATTGAATCTTTTTCTTTCCCTGAGATGGGGAGAAAATGTTTTAGCACCTTGAGATTTTAAATATTAAGATTAATTTGGGAAGTGGATCAATCCTGTATCTAACTGGATATTTTGCATAATCTCTCAAAATTGCTTCACCAGAAAATGAAATCTCGGGCCTTAAGTTCCCCCAGTTTTTTTTTGTTGTACCTAATGTGTAATATAGGGTTAATTTCTTGTGAGCAGTTTCCTGTGATTCCTCTTTACTTGCCTGAGAAACTAATTCAAGTTGTTAAGGAAAGGATCTAGCAATACTTCTAGATCCAAAGTTGCTATTCCCTTTCTACATGGGTCTTGATTTTCTTATGCCAATGATAGAATAGATAATAAACCATATGCAAGACATGGAAAGTCTGTTCAGCGCCAGTTTCCACTTGTGTGTCTGTTCAACAACTGTTGCCATACAGACGCATCTCCCATACTGTTACTGTACCTTCTGATATTTTCTGCCTGGGTATCGTAACCTATATCCAATGAATTTGTTTGCTAAAAATATAGTTATTGCCAACCATTGCTGAAATCAAAATCACTTCAAATGCTTATTGTCACGGTAGGTCATCCCTACTCAAAATATCATGCCACACATTTGAACAAGTTATATTTGGCTAACATTGAGAGATAATATCAAATTGTTGAGTCATAAGTAATTGTCATTTTTGGGAACCAGTTGTAATGATGAATGTATCTAATCTAATTACCAGTTTTAC
The DNA here is from genome assembly GCA_964036315.1 of Acanthosepion esculentum. Lineage (NCBI taxonomy): Eukaryota > Metazoa > Mollusca > Cephalopoda > Sepiida > Sepiidae > Acanthosepion > Acanthosepion esculentum. The sequence goes on along the minus strand of OZ038487.1, from coordinate 80,967,487 downwards.
TTGAAGTATACCTTAGCTTTTGCATGGTATGGTCAGCATACACAGTGGATTAAAGGAAAAATATTGTTCTTCTCCCTGACAATGTAAGACCACAGAAAGAATAACACAGGAAAAAATCTTGGAACTTGATTGTTTTGTTCTACTCCAACTGCCATGTTGACCTAATCTTGCATCAATAGATTATTACCTATTTCATTTACTACAAAACACTTTGATGTGGAAAACTTTTTCTACATTGCATGCCAAATTATTATCGAGATAACTTTTTTTCTAATATTTCAAAAACCGTCCTATCAATTCACACAAAATTTTCACACAATGTTGGCAACACTGACCTGCACAATTTACTGATCTGCGCAATGTAAACAAACTGGCACCATATTTGTTATCAGCACAGTGATTTGAGCGTGTCAAATTATTAGAAAGGTTTAGTAAAATTCCCAGAATTGAGCAAACGAAACATTTATTAATGTTGCACGTGAATGTTTATGATCAAAACAAGCTAATAAATAAGATAATCAAACAAATAATAGCAGATACAAACAAAGGCACAGTTTTAAACAAATTAATAGGGAATGTGCTTTCCCTGTTTTGAAATTACTTGAAGTCGACGATCCATAGAATTTGTTAATTGTAGGATGTCATCTGCTGTAATGCCGCGAGATATGTCAAGAATTTCTTCCCACAACTCAGCGTTGCTCCTGAATTGTCGTCAGTTGGCGTACAGTCTTTGCTTCATGATGCTCCAAAGGTTTTCGATTGGGTTCAAATCCGGAGAATTTGCTGGCCACTTAATTTTTCGAGGTCCATCAAAGCCTAACTGTTTCAAATATTCAGTAGTCTTGTGAGCAGCATGTGAGGGAGCATTATCTTGCATAAAAACAATGGCCCTTCTGAAGGCAACTCTTTGCCTTTTCATCCACGGTTCAAGATGCTCCTTCATAAACGCTATGTATGCATCAGCAGTCATTTTGACGCCATCTGGTACTCTACATGGGCCCACTAATGTTTTTCCAATAATACCACCCCAGATCATTATGCCTCCACCGCCTTGTTGGCGTCTCAAACACTGATGGCGATTCTCTCCGTTCATTACACAGCCTTTGCACCATCTAACTGGCCCATCAAGTGTTGCTCGAGTTTCGTCTGTGAACAGAACTTTAGAGAAGTCAATCTTCATATTGTGCTTGGTCCATTTCAATCGATTTTGAATGTGATTTCTTGTCAACGGAGGCTTCGATACAGGTTTGACTGTTGTTGCTATTTCCCTCAGATACTGACACTGAGTACTTTTAGACACAGTAGGATCCCCAATGCAGCTGAAAAGCTCTTGACTGGTAAGTCCAGGGTTCTTTGTGGCCTCTCGTTTAAGTCGTGACAAGAGACGATGTGAAATAACCCTCGGCTTGCTTTTATCTGCCCTTTTGTGTACTTGTGTAGGGTCGGCGGTGAACTTTTTCACTGTTTGCTGACACCTCCCTATCATTTTAGAAATTTCAAGGGTAGATTTACCTTTTGAGAGTTCTGAGGTGTTAGTTTTCTTTTCAGCAGCACTTAAACTGCTTTTATGGTCCATCTTTTCATTAAATTCTTACACTTTTCTAATAATTTGGCAGCTCAAATCACCATGCTGATAACAAATATGGCGCCAGTTTGTTTACATTGCGCAGATCGGTACAAAAATTTCAGTGATTGTGCAGGTCTGCGTTGTCAACATTATGTGAAAACTTTGTGTGAATTGATTGGACGGTTTTTGAAATATTAGAAAAAAAGTTATCTTGATAATAATTTGGCACACAGTGTATTGAAAACCAGATTCAAGTGTTTGTTGAAAACTTTTTCACAACAAAACCTTCAGAATTTTATTCAGTCTATCGAATAGCTGTCTGATAAGTGGCAACAAATCATTATAAATAATTATGAATATATAATTAAAGAAAACATAATTGTACTTTACTTTTAGGATGAATAATATTGATAAAGAAAAACTGAAATTATTTATGACTCCACCTTGTATATACCAGTTAGCTCTTCTATTTTCTTTTTATTTTATTAATTTGTAACTCGGTTACAAAGATTCAGTTTGTTTTCACAAGACCATTATTTTTGCTTTTGTCTTTTGATCCAAATTCTTTGTTAGAATAAATCAGAATTTTGTAATACAAGACAGTTATGATGATTCTGTTTGTGCTATTTGCAAGTTTCTTCCTCTCTCTCACAACATATGATGAAAACTGCTTGTTCTCTAAGGAGTCTTTACAAGGTAATTTATTTCTAGAAGAGGCTCCAGGACTTAGCAGTTGGTACTTGGGTTTGAACTCTATACTCTCTTCTCCCTATTGTTTTTTTTTTCCTTCTTTATACAAATGTCTGGATATATACTTATAACTAAAGTTATTTTAAAGATATTGCCCGTATTCAGCTCCAAAGCTAGAAATAGAATGTTTCTCTCTTGCATCTTTTTTTCTTCACCCTTTGCTGCTTTTCATTATTTTATGTTTTTCTTAAAATTCTGACTTTGTTCACTAGAATGTTTGTCTGTTCTTTTAATAATCTTCTATGAAAATATCTTTTCTTATATTTCCTACTCTTGCATTATTTTACTTATAGTTTGACCAAGCCCACTCTCCTGGTTATAGTGATAGGAGAAAGAGACTATATAAAAATGTTTTACTTTTTTTTCTGTATAAAGTTTCAATGATTAAGGTTAATTAAATTGACATTTTATAAATTTATATCTGGCTCCATTTCATTCTCTTCTGAATGGGAATTTTACATAAGCTTGTTTTAATTTAGCTTAAGGATTTAAAGGTCTGTCCATCTCTTTCTCAGTGCTTACCTCATTTCTCAGTTGTGTTGGGAACCAAATAAAGTAATTATATGTTTAAAACTTAACAAGAACAACCATTTATTTCTTCTGGTTCATGAGTGAAAAGAAGCCATGTCAGAAAGTCAGGTCTCAATAATGAGATTTCTGTGAACATATCAATTTATAAAATGGGTTGAAAGACAAGGATGTCTCTTCTCACCAGACTTCAACCTATACAGTGAGGCGATTCTGAGAAAAATAGAAGTCCTACCAAGATTCATTGTTGGTGTCCAGAATCTTAACAACATAAGATATGTAGATGACAATGTTGGTAGCAGGCACAGGAAGAAAGCTACAAAGACTCCAACAGAAGGTAGTGAAGGAAAGAGAGAAGATAGGATTAAACATTGGCTGCAAGAAAACAGAATTCATAGTTGTTAACAAGAGAATGAGCCCAAAGTGCGCATTTCAAATCGGAGATACCAAAATCAAATAAGTGCGGAAATTTAAATATCTGGGAAGTGTTTTACCAGAGGTTGGAAAGAGCAACACTGAAATCTGAAGGCGTATTGGGATAGCCAAGGAGGCATTCCGAAAGCTAAGCAGGGTTTTAAGAAATAGGAAAATTCTGTTAGAAACCTGGAAAAGAGTACTAAACTACTATGTGATATCTGTCCTCCAGTATGGCAGTGAGTGCTGAATGATCTCCTCAGGGATGTAGAGGAGACTTGAAGTAACAGAAATGTAGTTCTGCAGAAGGATGCTGAGGATAGTGTGGATTGAACATGTGAGTAACAATGAAATCTTGGAAAAAATGGTAAGAAAAAGAAAACTAATACTTAACATCAGGAAGAGTCAGTTGAGGTTTCTAGAGCATATAATGAGGAAGGAGGGCTTGGAAAATCTGATACTCATGGGACAGATAGAAGGCGAGAGGGACAGAGACAAACAACACATAACATAATTAGTGAGCTTGAGTAAATGGATGGCAGAACAGGGCTTATAAAAAATAATAGAAAGACAAAGTTTATTAAGATCTACAAGGGACAGGAAGTTGTAAAAGGCCATGATTACCTATACCCTGAGGAGACACAGTACATAAAGAACAATGGCTGCATATTTTCCACTGCTTGTTGATGATCCGATCCCATATGCCTCATTTGACATGGTAATGGGACCAGGTTGGAAGGGTCTGTTGGTGTGCCCTAATTAGAACATGCATTCCTTTTATAATGATTTGCAGTGGGATAAAATACTTTCTAACCTCAATCTCTCGTCTTAAATTGCTCAGTGTGTGAACTTATATTGTTACAAATGAAAGGAAAGAGTTAAAAACATGCTCTTAGTTTTCTTTCACCCTTGGATGAAGTGGATATAATCCAAGACCTTCTACAGATGTCTGAAACTGGAGGTAGTACTCAAACTCAATCTCTCTCTCTCACACACACACACACACACACACACACACACACACATATATATATATATATAAAAAATCTAAGAAAAAATAACTACACAATCAAGATGTTGGCACTCCAGACTAGTTCAAATAAAAGGTTAGGAAGGAAGCTTCCATCAATACTGGAAAGAGCAATGACATCTACTGGACTTGAAAAAACTATTTTCCTGAAAGATTTTATAAATTTCAACCAACAGTACCACTGACTAGCAAATGTTTCCTTATAAAGAAATGAGATGTTAATTGAATTTGAGGATTGTCTGAGAATATGAGTATATGATTGCCTTGTTGTTGGAGTTTTTTTTTTTTTGCTCTTATTAAATGAAATAGAATAGTAAGTTTATCTAAATATATCAGCTAAGTGACAAACTTGTATTTTTATATATATATATATATATATATATATATATATATAAATAATGGATTTATTTTAACCTGACAGATTTTTTATCACTTTAAACATTATTGTCATGAAAATATTTATAGAAAAGGCAGAAGCCACATTACATTAGTGAGAAAGTGATTGAAGTTGAGATACCAAGTCAGGATTAATTATTTTACAGACTCTTGTTTGAATTTTGTCAAGAATCTAAAGATGTATAGCAGGAGCACCAGATCAGATATGGCAGCAGTATTCAATGGATAGGCACATAGTAGATTTATAGATATGCCAGATGGATTCTGACAAGAAAAATTGTCTGGCACAACACAGTGAACCAACATTCCTAGCAGCATGACCTAGCAATTGATTTGATATAATCACTTCATTTCATGTCAGTGGAAAGCATGTGACTAAGACGACACAAAGAGTTTTTCCCCTAGAGGTTAGCATCAGCCAGGCTGAGAGCAGTTTTGCTTTGGAGGCATTAAAATTTACATACCATTCCTTGCCCCAGTTAACCACTGATTGAAGGTCCTTTTAGAAAACTGGCCAGTTTTAATTTGGCAAACTTGCAACTAAGGAGTAAATAGTTGTCATCAGCATAAATACTTAGTTGGGAATTGAGGACATTGGAAAAGTTGTTGAAGATAAGAAACAACATAGGTCCAAAAATAGATCTCTGGGGTAACCCTGCATCAAATGTGAAATGAACGAGCATGTCTGTTCAATACAATTTCATTAGATGTTTTTGTTATGAATGGTTGAATTAAGTGATATATTCTTCCTGTGACAACATAGCCCTTGAGCTTGTGGAGAAGGCTTACATGCCAAACCCTCTTGAATGCCTTTTAGTTATCTAAAGCCATAGCCCAAGCCTTGCTATTCTTATCTAAAGCTTAATAGACAAATTGGTGGGAAACCTGGTGAAATAGAAACCATAAATCTGAAAGGAGGGTGTGCAAAATGAGAATATGTTGACTCTAGGACTTTTTTTTTTTTAATCATTTCACCTCATGCAAAGTAATAAAGCCACTAAGACATGGGGTTATTGAGTATGAAAGAAAAAAGCAAAATATTATTAAGGAAAAAGAACAATAAAAGAGGAATCAAGAAGACCTAGACAATGATTGACACTGCATTTAAATTTTTGAAGATCAAAGTTGGCTGGAAAGTAGAGAAGCATTCTACAAGTGATACATGCAAGAGAAGAAACTGTTAACATAGAAGTTAGTTACATCTATCCAAATCAACTGTAGATTGAGGAGACCTTGTTACTAATCTGGTAATGCACTTAAAAAATTTATAAACATTAGGTACCATAGCGGAAAGTTCATCAGAACAATTACCACAAAATTATTTATAGAAAAGGTACAGGCAAGCTACATTACTACAGTGGGAAAGTGACTGAAACCAAAATGCCAGGTCAGGACCAATATCAATGCAGATTCTTCTTTGGATTTTATCAAGAATCACTAAATAAATAGCTGGAGCACCAGACTATATGTAGCAGCAATATTCAAAGCATGTATATATGGTAGACTTATAAATATGTAAATTTTTCTCTTTAGAATCTGTCATGACACAGTAAACCATCTTTCTTAGCAGTACTTTTCCAAAAAGTGGTGAGAAACTAATAGGGTGATAGTTTGAAGGTTCTTAAAGACGATGAGTACTTCCAGTAAGCTGGTAAGCAAGAAGCCATGAGGCATTTATTGTAAAGTTTGGAGAGAATAAGAGCCAGTTCATTAGCACATTTCTTTTAGAACAACTGCAAGGATAGTGTCAAATCTGCACTAGAATCAAATCCTCTATGTGAAATATATTTGGGGGGAGTCTAGCAGTTCTGCTGGGCTCTCATTAGTCAAAACTGATGAGGGAGTATACAAACACACGCACACAAAATTTTATATATATTTTATTCTTTTAAAATACATTACATTATATAATACATTATATTAGTATAAGGACATCTGGAAGAGATAAAAATATATAATAATGATCTCGCATATAGAAATAAACATTTTAGCCATGGTGTTCTTTACTAAAAGCGAAGTGATAGTGCAACTTATGCCCAGAACTGGAGGCTTATCTCAAGTCACACCATTCCACAGCTCTAGTCAGCTTTAGTAATTAAAAAAAAAAAAAAACGTGGATTAAGAGCATAATTAATTTGACTAGAAAAGTTAATCCTCTTTATCTTGGTATATTCTTTTTCTTTCTTTATTATAAGGGCACTTTTACTTAACATCAGGAAGAGAAAGTTGAAATTTCTAGTGCACATAATGAAGAAAGAGGGCTTGGAAAATGTGATACTCACAGGACAGATTGAAGATAAGAGGAACAGATGAAAACAATGCATAACCTACCTAATAAACTTGTGTAAATGGAAGAGATAACAAAACGTCAAAATTTATTAAGAGCTACAAAAGACAGAAATTGTGGAAAACCTACATTCTGAAGGGACATAGAATATTAGAATTAATTGGTGGAGCGTCAGATCCATCAATTCCAACCTCATTAACAAGGATGTATGAATTGTTATATGCATTTTAATCTTTGAATTAGCCTAATTCCCTATGTATAATATACATTTTTCTAAAAAAAAAAAAAAAAAAAAAAAGCAAAATCAGGGTGCACCCCTGATTTTGCTTCTTTTTTTTTTTGCACAGCTATAAAAAAATCTTTAAAAAATTGCCATAAAATAAGAATTATCATAAAACTAAATTAGAATATTATTTTATGTCCAAAACCATTTTTTTTAAATAAGAGTAGGAAACGCTGACCATAATGAAATTGGAGAGGTACAATTTATAGGGTTTGATTACGAAACAAGGGGTACGTATTATGCGTGAGTAGAAGCATTTTCCAACACTTTCAGCACAATTTTAGGTGTGCATATTATGGATGAAGGCGTATTATACATGGGAAATTACGGTAATTACTGATGTAATAACAATTTTAATGAAACCAAAAAACATATAGAAACTATGAATTCTGAAACTAAAATATGGCATGAAGCAAAATATGAGTGTAAATTTTTATTTTATTATTTAGAAATAAAGTAACTATTGTTATGCTAACTTATTTTCTCATAAATATACATTTTTGCTATTACAGAAGTAACTAGAAAACAAATTGACTCTTAAAAATGTTTGGTTTAGTATCAGTTAATTATTTTGTACAGCTCATTTAAAATATCTAAAAATGTTTGATTAAACTTATTGAATTTAACTATGACATTAACTTTACTTGATGATCATAAATGATTTTAATTTTGTATCACATTTGCTTCTATTTTGTGTATTTTAATGGTAAACTAAAATTTAACAGTTTTATAAAAATACATTTTAAAAAGAAAAATATAAATTACTCATAAAAAATTAAAATTTATCATTTCATTATATTTGTTATGAATAGCATTATCTTGGTGAAAAATATTACTTTATGTAACAAATAATAGCATTTTTAAATAAATTTTGCATTGTAAAAACAGTATCAAAGAAAAAAGTCCTTGGAAGAAGAGTCTGTTCAGAATTAAACATAACTAAATATTATTAAAATTAATTTTGTTATAAGAAAGATGAGAAAAAATTGGATTAAACTTATTAAACTATTTTCTTACAACAAGTAAAATTAAAATATTACATTTCTGCATAAAAAACATAGTAAAAATTCAACATGCTTAAAGTTGATCATTCGTTCATTTGCTTTTAGGAATAAACATTTCATAGTGAAGAATATTAAAATAACTTTAAGTGAAAAATGTTAAATTAACTTTCAAGTAACAAGACCAAGTTTCCTAAATTACATTGTTTTTAGTGAATTTTGCACAAAGTGTTTGTTTTTTGCAATGAAAACAAAATAATACAGCAGAACCAAAGGGAATAAAATAATTAAATCTTATACTTAGATCAATGAAATAAAATAATGTTATCGCAAATGTAAAAAGCAAATATTTCTTAAACCAACTAGAGAAGTGAACTACTGCAAACCTAAACCAAAACTAAAAATCTTTGCAGTAGAATGAGATTTGAGATAGGCCTTTATTTCTGGGCATGAGTTGCACTATGACTTGACCTTTCGTTAAAAACACCATTATTTTAGTAGTTTATAAATTAGCTGTCTCAATTTGAAGGTGTGTCTGTCTGATTTAGGAAGAAGAAAGCTAATGAATCAAATTATTGACTGAAAACTGTAATTAGTTGTATGAGAGAATAAATTGAGATGTTCAGATTCTTAAAAAAACAAAGGTTGATATTTACGAATGTAGCATATCTAATATGACTTATCTTTCATGCCCTCTCTCTTCACTCTTTCCCTTCTATCTCTCCCTTCTCTCTCTCCCTCTTCCCTTCTCTCTCTCCCTCTTCCCCTCTCTCTCTCCCTCTTCCCCTCTCTCTCTCTCCCGCTTTCCCTCTCTCTCTCTCCCGCTTTCCCTCTCTCTCTCTCCTGCTTTCCCTCTCTCTCTCTCCCGCTTTCCCTCTCTCTCTCTCCCGCTTCCCCTCTCTCTCTCTCCCGCTTCCCCTCTCTCTCTCTCCCGCTTCCCCTCTCTCTCTCTCCCGCTTCGTCTCTCTCTCTCCCGCTTTCCCCTCTCTCTCTCCCGCTTTCCCCTCTCTCTCTCTCCCTTCCTGTCTTTCTCTAGTCATCATCATTTTCCATCTCTCTCATTATCCCACCATCTTTTGCCCCTTTCTCTCACCACCCTCTCTCATTCTCTTTTTCAATGCCTCTCATCCCCCTTTCCATCTCTCTTCCTCCCCTCATGTGTAGCACAATGTAATTTTTCCTTTATTAACCAGGAGCTACATGAAGTAAGCTTACAAGTCAAATAATTTAATAAAATCTCCAGCTGTACCCCACACCAATACAGTGTCTGCTTTCTTCTTTCTGTATCCAAAATTTGTCAACCAATGTCTACTAACTGACACTTTTCTTTCTTGCACAACAACTGTATTTTATTTACTTTTATTTTATTCCTCCTCCATTTTTTTTCTTCTATTCTGGCAGTTACTAAAGACATTGAATCACAAATGCTTCAATGATTTGTCTTTATTGGCAAGTTGATTACCTTAGATTTTCTATTAGTTCTTTATTTTATATTCTATCAAAGACACATACACACAAATTACTATAGAACTATATATAGATGTATGTAATTAAATGTCAATGATAAAAAAAAATCAAAGAAGTAGCTTGTGATAAGTTTTCCCTGCTGACTAAAGCATTTGGACAATTCTCTGCCATTTTAAAATAGGATTAGAAAAAATGGAAAATTTTTATATATTTATCTTTTTTAGATTTTATTTGTCTGTAACCATGTTGGTACAAAAACAAAAAGATATCAGAAAAATAATACATTTCAGGCTTATTGTCAACAGGGATGTGTAGCAACCTCTTTAATGTGAAATTACATTTTCAATGCCTAATCTGTTAAAGACTTGATGCCTGTTTTTTTTCTCCAGCTTGCAAGAGAAACATTGGCAGCACATAAAACATCTGACAAAACAAAAAATTGCTGATGATTGATGGGGGAAAAACATACAAAACCTTTAAAAAAATAAATAAAATGGAATATTTATTAAAGGACTGATTTACAATCTGTCACAAGCTGCATGGGAAGAAAAATCCAAATAAAACAATTTTTAAACAAAATATGATATGACCTTTTTAAAAAGATCCACTGCAAAAAGCCTAAAAAATGTTTGCCCTGGCTCAACTCTGTTATAAAAAGAAAAGAAAAATAAATAGAATGTTTGATGGATGGCTGGTTCACTAAATTCTGACTACATGAGTGAGAGAGATGATAGAACTGAAATCCAGTTATTAGGTGCAGATAGAAAAATGCTCAGGGAGATAGCATGAATAACAAAAAAAAGTCTTAGTTTTAAAGACTCAATAATTATTTAGAGTTGTCTGGCACAAGGAAACTGTTGTGAGGCAGTCAAAGATTCAGGTTATAAGAAATTCCAGTCCTGTTAGATTAGGTAGGGGAAAAGTCACACATTAGACTAGGTGGGGTGGGGAGAGTCACATGTTGAACTAGGCAGGCCGGAGAAAAGTCAGACAAAATTATTTAAATCTGTAATAAAAATGAGTGATGTTTTGATTGCTTTTATAAAATGAAAATATTATTTTCTGAGATTTTCTTAAGCCAGAAACTGAAATTAAAAAAAAAAAAAAAAAATTTGTTTCTATCCTAAAAAAATGCACTTTATAAATCTTTCAAATCCTGGAAGATTTCACTTTGTATGCAAGCAATAGACTGTCAGACATTATTGTACAAGTAGGCTTTATTTGTCATGTTCTCATACACAAAACCATAAAAATGGATCCCCTAGTGAGGATTGAACTCTCCATACTATCAAATTGGACTGTAACCCTTATACTAGGGTAGGTACACAGCATTTGAATGATCGTAGGTAAATTCTCTAGATTTACACTTTTTTTCCTCAAATTGACTCAACTATTTTCAATTTCAACCTGTAGCTTTCAGCTAATCTGTTGTTCTGATTGAATGACCAAACTTTCAAAAGCCAAGGTGACAGTCAAGGATTAACAGATAAAAACTACTCTTTTTGAAGATGAACGCATACAGTGGTTAAAATTTTTTACTGAAAAAACAATACTCATGGAATAAACTTGATTTAATAATTTTTTTTAGAGGCACGATGGCAATATTATTAAAACTACAAAAAGTGCATTATCCACTGTTAGTTTGAGACTAATTCACACTCCTCAAGCAGGGTACTAAAAAGTTCTCAATCTAACCAAGATTTTCTTCAAAAAAATAAAAAGTAAGGATATTCCATTGTCATAGTGACAAAGCATTACTTGACACCATATGCAGTAATATCTCCTTCTACTGCAATGGAATATTTCATTCAAAAAGTGAAAATAGGTTGCTATTTGTACTTTTTATTTCTTTTGTTTATTTTATTTATTTATTTATTATTTTTTTTTGCATATTTTTACTTTTACTGATTTAAAAAAAAATCTTTACTTATGTTTGTCTCTTTGCTGCAGGAAGTTGTAATTGAGAAACAAATTTAAATTGTTTATCGAATTGCTTGGCATTAAATGGAACCTTAGATTATAAAATAACTTGTAACAGCAGAGGTGTATAATGATTCATATATACAATTATTTATTCATGTGTAACATGTTTCTTCAATCACAAATTCTCATTATTCTTGTCATGACCCAGAAATGGTAATTATTCACTGGTGAATAGCATGTTTTGCTTAGTTTTATATTCAGGAAATATTGAACATGAATAAGAGAATGCAGAAAAAGTTCAGTACAATAAAAAATTGCTTGTTTTTTTAGTATAGATAAATTATATTTTATATGTTAATTAAAAAGTTATAAAAATAATTTACCAGAAGCAAGTAGATGCTGTCTCCACCCCTGGTGGATTGCACAACTCGTGTGACTTTAGAATGTCAGTCATTATGCAATTTTACAGATCAACATATCCCTACAACTGGCGCAGTCTGCTGAGGAATGAAGGATTTTATTGAATCACTGATTTCCAACCAAGGCTAGAGAGTCCTGCTCTTTAACCCATGAGAAGATATGGATTCATGCCTTTCCCAAGGGTATTTGTGCAAAAGTGAATGAACTTGACTGGAATTCAAACTCAGCTCACAGATTTCTCTTTTTCAAACTGCTAACCATTATACTACTGAATGCAAACTACAGCTTAGTGCCCCATATTATAGGCTTGTGCCAGACTTTGTTAAATACTTCGCCTTGCTGTTAGATTGTTGTGTATATTTCTAAATAGCACTAGTGGTTAGGTTTCAAACCCAGGATTTCAGAGGCTGATTTAAAGAAAAAAAGTTAAACAAGCTATCCCTATTTTGAAGATTGGTGCAACACAGTCTTACTACTTAACATTTCCCCCCATGTAGTCTTGCACTCAATTTATTCATAATTTTAAATGCAAACAATTCTACATAGTTTCAGACACCTCTCTTTTTGTATGTCATTGTTTCTTTTAAAGTGGCAAATGGGTGCCTCACTTTTCTGTCTTGATAGATTTCAAGTGTTTTCATGGCTTTGTGGCTGATGAATTATTTTCTACCCTACAACCTCTATTCCACAGATGAAAAGGTGCAAGCCTTATCGCTACTCTATAACAATTTCCATGGCAAATCTTCTGACAAGCTACATATTTTAGTTTTACCAGTTCTGACCCTTACAGCTAAGACCCACTGTGCCATGAATACTGGGATAAATCATCCCCATTCTCTTCATATTCATTAGTAAGAAGGAATTTCTATTCAAACAGCTTCTTCCCAATAACTGCTACTTTGTGGAACAGACTCCCAAGAGGATACTTTTCAAATCATTACAATATTACTTCCTCAAATGTTTTCAAATTACTTCCTCATCTTACACTCATACAACAACCTCAATCAGTAACCCTCTACCTTCAGTGGCTCTTAGGCCTTGTATTAGGTGAAAAATTACTAAACTAATACTGGGTTTGATTACTGTTGATATACCCATTGTTTTGGAACCTCTGCATTTCATGATCTGTATAAATGGCGACTTACTGTAATCCAACTATATTAACTCATATAATAATATTGAATAATGATTTTTTTAATTTTTCGTTATGTCATATCATGCACCCCATAACTCATGAGGGTTATAGGGGCATTACATTTACTACAGCTGTAACAGCAATGCTATAGTTTCAATAAAATAGCCTGACACAGCCAGTTCCTTCCCAGACTTTTCCTTCTAGACTGGTTACCACTCAAGCAGGTAAGCCTGGTCTACCCTATTTAACTCATAAGTCAAGGAAGATTGATTTGTGCCTTTTCCTAGGACATTAGTGTGAAGTGAACAAAAAAGAGTTGACTGGAATTTGAACTTGGCTCACTATTTTCACTTTCTGCAATGATAAACCCGTAAAAGGTTGATAAGCTGTAAAAAGCAAATCAATTCTGCAGTGATAGCCATTACACTAGCTCCACATCCTTTATTTTTGCTAACTTTTTGTTGCCTTTGTCCATAACCATTGGACAAAGTAATAAAGACGGCAAGAGAATAGCAATGTCATAGATCGTCTAAAATATATTTTCAAATAAAAATTAATTACTAATCCAGTTAAGGAGTTTTTGATATGTATTTCAATAATTTTGACAAAATCCAAGGAAGGGTCTGTAAAGTTATTGATCCTGACCTGGCATCTCAACTGCAGTCAGTTTTCCATTGCTGTGACATGGCTTCTGTCTTTTCTATTCAAAGCTTAAACATTACCACTAACTCAAAACACTTCAGTAATACTTGACAATATTATCAGGCTTTGTTAGTTCTCAATGACATAGTATGGAGGCCAATTCCATGCATGGTACAACCTCTGTTCAGTCTCAGGACCACTTGTCTGTAGACATTCAGTCTTACTGAAGTGAAGATTCTGTAAAACCATTTATTCATTTTCCTTCCTTGTGGTCTAGAGCTGTTTAGATTTTCCTCAAAATTAAAACTTAAATTAATGCCACAAACTGACCCGATGCTTCTGTAGTACAAGAATCCACAAGGTTGTCTCTATGATGAATTACTAACAATGTTCACTCTGGAGTTCTTTATGGTTGTAACTTTGTATCAGTAAATAAGAAACAAAACTACAAGTGAAATTTTTTTTTTTATACTATTGGTCATCCAATATAAGGCCTAAGAGCCACTCAGTGTAGAGAATTACTGGTTGTAGCTAGTACAGGGAGGAAGCATGAAGTGTATATTATGGGGTTATTTGGGATAAATAAAAGTTGACCTTAGATTTAAAGAGGTTAATTGCATAGGGAAGCATCCTTTCAGGAGTGTGACAGAGAGAGTGTCTGGGAAACACACACACACCTATTTTTTTTTTTTTATTGAAATTGGAGTAGATCTGAGTAGCGAAATTAGATCAGAGCATTTTGTTTACTGATGGGAAATCTGATCTAGGGCAGAAGTTGTACCCATTGGATCTGGATCATTAGAAGACAATGGAAATGGTCGAAATAATTTTTATTGGTTAAAAATTGAAATAGAGCTTACTAAGCTACAAGGAACTTTGGAATTCACATGATTTTGGTTGAAGCAGCCAGAACCCTGTGATAATCACGTGTGAATTAGTAGGGCCAAGGGTCGGTTATGACTAACCGGATTTTTCTAATTAAGCACGTAGTTATGTTGAGAAAGTGAGAGACAGGAGAAAATTTTTGGCGAGACTGGAGAAGAGAATTAGCTCAGGCAAGAGTTGGGCTAGAGACAGTGGAGACTCGAGGAGGAGAGGAAGTGACATTAGAGATTAGAACGAAGCGTCCGCTAACATGTACTGTTGATATAAGTACCGCTGCTTCTGCTACTATGAATATTACTACTACTGTTGCTACTGCTGAGGAGGAATGCCACTATAAACTTTAAGCCCCGCACAGAAATCTTGTCCCTCTATCGCAAGAGTCGTATATCATTGAGACAATTTAACAACAAGTTAATTACAATAGACTCTCTCTCTGTCTAGAATCCAGTGTATGAGTTTTTACATCAGATACTTTTCTTTTCTGTAACCCGTTTCTTTTCTATACTATTCTTTTCTGCTATATAAAAGACATTAACAATTCAACCATTGAATAGTTGTTTGTCCGGCTTTCTGCAGATATTCTTTTTTTTGCTGCATTCTAAATTTCTTAGCACAGACTCTCCAGCCATGTCTACATCTTCAGTTGACCGTGAATGGATGAACATCACTTCTGCTTTCTGGATCAAGCAAATCACAACATGGGTAGGAAGCAGGATTAAACCAGTGGACTGGCTGAATAATCTATGGATGCTCAGGGGACCTACGGTCACTCCCTTAAGTTCGGTTAGGACCAAGTAGACACCTCAACCCAGAGAGTAAGTAATTGGAGGTTTTAGGGGCTGGGGCAAAAGTGTTAGAGGAGTCTGTTTCACAAAGTAACAATTTTGAAATGAGAAATATCAATTGTTATTCATTTTCTTTACCTGACAAAAAAACAAATCAATATATGGAAAATGAATAATTTAAAAAATTTTTTACTGTTTCATTTTAGATTTCACACAAACACAATCTGTTGACATTGATAAATTAAGTGATAACAAGTCTACTTGCAACACTTTGACTTTGTTACATTCACTTACATGCAAGTACGCTTGGGATAGTTATGAATCCATCTCCAACCTCCATGTAAGAGTTAAATAGTAGGATTTATATCTGGAAAAATCATTATTCTCACAAAAATAAATTGTTAACGCACTCATAAAAAAAGAAATTATAATCCAAAATATATTTCGGCTTTAAATAACTCACAAAGGGTTGATAAGCCATAAAAAACATAAATTCACATGCTTTGATTCTCCTGCAGTGTTCTATCTGATTTTTAGTTCCTCTACTGTCTGGATGACTTTCATCCTTGGGTTTATTTTTCTAATCTTTTTATAACATTCTTTGGAACAGTGCTGATAGACAACTGTCATTTTCATATCCATTAACTGTGCATGTATTTCCTGACAAAATGCAAATAATCTATCACTTTTCTTTCTTTCAATTTCACTTTGAATTTTACTAGTACAGCAACATTCAGTCTTATTTTCTTGTCAACTATTTGTAAGCCCCTTGTGTTTTAGTGGCTTTATCACCTTTCTTAGAATGAAATGATTAAAAAAAAATTTTTAATGAAATATAAAAATAGTTTTTTTTTTTTTTTTTTTTTTTTAAAAAAACAAACAATTACAAACATCCATCCATTCATACTGGGCTTCAGTGTAAAATGATTATCATTAAAGTTATTCCTAAGTTGGCATTTTCTTTTGAGACCTAATAGAATCTTTGCATATATCTAACTTTACAAGTTATTTTTTGCTACTATTATTAATAGTAGTAGAAACTGAGATTTTTGCATTTTAAGAACGACACAAAGGTAGATAAACAAGTAGTATATTAAAAATTATTGTTTGAAATAATTGCTGATATATCTAAATGCTGTCTCTCCACAGTTTCTTTGTTCCTCTGTTAGCATGTGTGCTAAACCTTGTCATTACCTCAGATAAATAATGAACCATTCCTTTTTAATTGTGAGGAAAGATGAGAGAAGAAGTTAATATCAGACACCATTTGGTCTTAGAAAAAAAAGCATGCATAAGAAATAGAAAGAAATCGTGCATTTAATGTTTACTTCGGTGAAATGGAAAACCTTATCAATTTTTAATCTTTTTATTTGTACCCTCTTGCTTCTTTAAATAATTGCTTTCATTCTTACTTATCATTGTTATTGGAAAAATGCTAAACTTTTTAAAAAAGAAAACTTAAACATAAAAGTTCCTGAGATTGCAATTATCAATTCTTGCCAAAATGTTAACTTACAAATGTTGACTTTTCAAATATCCCCTTTCTTAAAAGAAATACTCATTTTCCAAGCTAACATTTATAAACATAATTTTCTTTTCTTTTTTTTTTTTCTTTTTAAAATAAAAAAAAAACTGGCTAATTCAAGACCTTTTTAAATATTTAAAATAAATACATGGATAAATAATTTATCAAAATGAAACACAATAATGAATAATAATTTCATTAAAAAATAAAGATATAAATAAATTCAACAACATTTAGTCACTTTCATTTATTAGGTTATAAATTATACCACTTCCTCTATAGTTTACATATTTTACACTCTTAAAAATAGAGAGAAATACTTATTTCATGATGATCCTGGATGGCATATATAGAAGTGATTGAAATTTGATTACAAATCCATGTGGATAAATCATCAGTTGGAGAAATATATGAGAGAGAGAGAGAGATATCTCTGATGTACCTAAACTGAAGAAGTTTTGCTGACCAAGCTAATTTTTCTAAAGAAGTAATGGAATTCTCATTTATGAATCTGATAGACTTTTATCACATTTTAAACATTCTTTTTAGTGGATACTCATATTTGAGTAGACACCTTGTTTTTTTTTATTAAACAGAATTTTTTTTTCCCCTCCCTACTTCATTTACATTTGGCTATGAAACTGAACAGCTATGATAATTTCAAGGGACCTATGACCAGAGGGATTTTGATTAAAAGGCGCCATTCAGACCTTGATTGGCACAACTTGGAAGATAAGTGCAAATTTATAAACAATGACTATTACTACTAATATTACAAGGCTCTACCCTTCCCTGAATTGAGCTCTCTTGGTCATTGGTGTGTTTATTCACAGAGTAAGTACGTAAAAATTCACCTTTCTTTCAACCATGCATTGATGACTTAGGGGGAAAAATTGTTGCCAAATCAGTTGGGTTTCGATCCTGGTTTGAAGCAGTTGGATGTCTAGTCATACTGATGAGCTGTAAAACAGCAAAACAGTCTGTCTGTGGATGACTCTCTCTCTCTTATATATATATATATATATATATATTCCTTGACAATGATAAGTGGTGCTAACATTGTAGTAAATAGTGTGTGTGTATGTGTATTTTTAATCTCTGTATAAAGGGTTAAAGCAAATCCTGATAACAGACTTGCAGAAATACTTGAAAGGCAATGTGTCTTTTGATATAAATGGTGGTGTTTGTTGCTCCTCTCAATTATAGTTGCATGTTGTTTTAGCATAAGGTAGATCAGGCTTTTCTTTCTTTTTTAAATGTACAAAAAATTAAAATATTAATTTTATCAATTTTCAGTTTGTAATTTCCTAATCCGCTTAAATCAAAATTGGTTTAAACTTTTTAGCATAATATAAATATGCCATATAATGTCAGTTTTTGCATATATATATATATATATATATATATATATATATACACAGACACACTATTTCCATTATTCAAACTATTGTCCTCATTTTTGTTACCATATTTATCACAACGTTTTGGGCGTTGTACGCTCTGGCCTTTTTCAGGTGGTTGGAATGTCAAACTGAACCCTTTATTTCACTCACTGGGGTAGACTTTTCTAGATCCACGTGCTATGTCTAATGGATGTCAGTTATCAGTTATCTCCGGTTAATTCTCCTCTCCAAGTTCTCCACCGCCTTAACCAAGTATTGAACTCTCACTCCTTGGGTCCTGTCACCGGATCTAATTGACCTTTTCCATTCTTCTCTGCCATAATTCTTTGCACCACTGGAAGGATTCTTCTTGGATGCCCCTCAGCTCCGTTGTTACAGACTTCTTGATGACCTCTGTGCCTTCAAAATGCGTCTCCTTGATGATCACCTTGAGCTTAGCGAAAAAGTCACATGAAGCAAGATTAGGTGAATAGGGAGGTTGTTCCAGTAGGGCAATATTCTTCTTGTCCAGGAACTGTCAGATCCTCAGGGCGTTGTGAGCTGATGCATTATCGTGGGGAAAAAGCTACGATTTGTCCTGCTACACCTCCTGTTTCTTCTCATGCAATTAGTGAAGCACTTTACACTTATATACTTCCTCTTTTACCATACCTCACACAACACACTCAGTCCGGTTATTTTTCAGTTTTCTGTCAAACCTTGTGTGTATGTGTGTACACAGACACAGTAAAACTCATTAGTGATTAAGTTTTTTTAGATAAGATTGAAAACCCTTTATTATTTCTTTATTAACTTGCTGTGTTAATTCATATTCAATTCTTATTAAACACCTGTAAACATATTTAAAATTTGCATTCATTTTTTTTATTTACTGTCCTACAGGATTAGATACTCCTTGTACTATATCAAAATATATGCAGGAGTTAAACCACAATAGGATGATGCCTTCCTGCTTTGAATATTATTGTTGCAATATTTCTTTTATATATATATATAAGGACATTTCTTATTTTTGAAGTGAATGCTGGAATTGTCATCCCTAAATTTGTTCCATTCATTGAAAAATGCCACATGAAATTTTAAAGAGATTGCATAATATTTAGAGGGTGCCTTTGCTTGTTAAAATTTTTTAAATGGCTTGACAAAAAAAATAGACCTTTTTTATTTTACAATTAATAGTAAACCATTATTAGTTGAATCTTTACAAATAATACATGTATATCCGATGCCAAACAGAAAAGTATAGTTTAGAAGTTTTTAAGATTTCTCATGATAACCAAAGTAAAGCAATATATCAACTGTAGGTATGTACTTTAAGTGATTTACGTAAAGAAATTGTTCTCTTCATTGTTTAAACTCTTACCCAATTTTTAAAATAAAAAGGATAGCTAACTTTATTTCATAAGCTTTTAAATTAATTTTTCTAAATGTTTTATTAATAAATGCAATTTGTCCATTAAGTTTCTCAAATCAACTTTAGAACCTGAAAATAATGAATTAATTGTAATTATAAATTTCAAACAAATGCATTTTCCAGGTTTTTTCTTTCATTTGCTCTTGCAACCTATTTGCAACCTATTTATGTGATTGTATGTATCTGAATTTATACATTTTTTTTCCCCTCAAGTATTGACAACAAAAATTCAAAACCCTATTTATTCGACTGTTTAATTTCAGGAACAGTGGGTCATTATTACTAAGTTGAATCTCATTATGGTGTGCCATTTTTGCTTATACACCCACAAATACAAATTGAATCATTATATAGATTTTTTTTAGCAAAATCATTAGCTTTTGATATGAATTCATATCAATAGATTATATAGATTAGTACTGAAATATGAAATTGTTGGTAAAATTTAAAATCTCTAACTACTTCATTTTTTTCATCTTTGTGTTACTGGGTCATTTCTTTCACAGAACCAGAATATATGACTTTTCAACAATATGAAGTAACACATGGCCAAATGGATTAAAGTACTGGTTAAAACATCTCATTTCCTGGCAGCTGTGAGTTGAATCACTGGAAAACAATGAGCCAATCAAAGGACAACACAATTTGGAAAGCAGCAAGAAAACCTGCCATTATCTTTCCCAAGAACAATCAATTTAATTCACAGTTTACAGATATAAAAGAGGCTGTGGAGAGCTATGACTGCCTACATAGCACTTGAGGATATTTAAAAATCTTTCAGAAATAAAATATACTTTTCTAAAACTTTATTTGAGGAATATTAGCTGATTTAAAGTTTAATTAATCTAACTTGAAACAAATATTACTTACTTTTAGTTCAAAATATCACAACATTTAACATGGAGGTGGCTGTTTTTATGAGGTGTTGGCAGCTGTATTGACAGACTTATGTTTGGGGAATTTAATTAATTTTTTCTGTAAAAATTACTTGACAAATATAATGTGAGCACCTTTATATAATTTTTTAACTACCCAGTAATCTTAAAAATTTAGGAAAACATTCTATGTAATCTAATGTTTTATTGAATTTTAGGTATTTCACTTAAATTTACTATAGTTACCATTCTTATTTTCTGATAATTTTGTGTATGGACATCTATATTTACAAAAATCAACATGTTTATGAACACAAAAAAAAAATATTTTTAAAACACTTGCATCACTGAATTGTAGTAAGATTTTTCCATTTATGATTAGTAAATATAGTTTTTACTTAATATCACTTAACTGGCACAAATTAATACAGAATTTTAAGATTTAAGACTTTAATTTTTAAAAAATGAAAACAATTCTTGTAAAAATTCATTATTCATCAAAAATTTTTTTAAGTCAATAGTGTCTATAATATATCTTATTTATAAAAGTAATTAAAAGCTTTTCTAATTAAAAAAATGTTTTAGTTTTATTGAATATTTTTTTTACAACTTAGACCAGATTTTCAGTAAATCTGTCTTAAAAGAAAAAAATGATTTAAATTCTTCAATGACTTCTGCTTATAATTAATATAAACATTAAGCAGTACAAAAAATGAATTTCTCAATTTCATAAAATTAAATAAGTGGTGAGTAACAGATGTAAAAAAAAAAAAAATGTGAAAGAAATGTTTCTAAAATAATTTAATTCATTTGTCAACAAGTCCTGAAAGTTTCATTGAAAATCTGCCAATTATTTGATTTTTGCAAGAATTTCCAAAACAATAAAATTTCCTATGCTAATTTATGGTCACCTGCTCTCACACACACACACACACACACACACACACACACACACACACAAAAAATTTAACCAAAATTTTGAAGGTTCTAAAAGAGATTTAAAAAATAATCAAACCCCTTGGTTTTTCCTCTTAATAACATAAAGGTTTTGACAATAAATCTTTTTTATGATTGGGGTAATTTTTCATCATATATGCTCATTTTTTCATATATGTCATTATTTAAAACTTATTTTTAAGGGATAGTGTATTTTTTATATTTACTAAGGATAGCACAAGGTCAACAGTTACTGAGTTTTCAGATCAAATACATATGTAGCCAGAATGAATAGTGATAATGTGTAAAAGTCAAGCTTTATACTTAAATGATCACTCATAAATTCACAACTTGCACCTGTGATGAAAATGGCATTCTGCAATTTCCAGACCATAAGTCCAACTATTTTTTGTAGTAGTTTATTCTTTTAGCTAGGATTTTTTTTTTGTTTCCAGATATACAATCTATATTGAATTTTTTTTTTTTCAGTGTCCACTAATCTTTTTAATTTACTGAAAGCCACAAGGAAAATGGTGATAAAATATCCTGGTTAGATCAATTATTATGTCAAATCTTGCTGCACAAGTGATTTCACATTTTACACACATGACTGCTCTTCATTTTCCTGCTCAGCAAAGAAATCTATACTGTGTTAAGATCTACACTAACTTGACATATACATTTTTACATAAGACTTATATAGACAGCTTCTTACAGATTTATTTGCAAAGACAGAAATTAAAAAAATTATGGAACTCTTGTGGCTTCAGATAAGTTTGATCTTCAAAAATCTAAATGCAGTGTCAATCATTATTTACTGTCTTCCTGATTACTCTTCTGTTGTTTTTGCTCCTCAATAATGCTTCTATTTTCTAATTCTCTCACACACAATAGATTTTGGTGTCACATAGTTATGTGACACCGAAATCTGAAGCTGCACTAGATAAAGATAATCAAAATATTAAGAAATAGGAAAATTTCATTAGAAACAAAGAAAAGAGCACTTAAATGTTATGTAATATCGGTATTCCTATATGACAGTAAATGTTGAACCATCACGTTACAAATGAAGAGACATGAAGCAACAGAAATGTTCTCTTACAGAAGGATGCTGAGAACACCATGGACTGAACCAGTGTGCAGTGACAATTTTAGAGAAAATGAAAACAAAATGGACACTTATACATAACATCAAAAAGAGTTGAAATTTCTAGGACACATAATGAGGAAAAAGGCCTTTGCGAATTTGACACTCACATGACATATTGCTGGCAAGGGGACAAAGGAAAGCAGCAAATAACATACCTAACAATATTGTGTAATAGTTGACAGAATGGGGAATTTTTTTAAAATTGGGTTCAATCCATGTAAGGCAGTAAAGCCACTCAGATACAAAGGGTTATTGAGTGTGAGAGAATTAGAAAACGGAAGCATTATTGAAGAGCAAAAACAACAGAAGATTAATCAGGAACACAGTAAATAATGATTGACATTGCATTTAGATTTTTGAAGATCAAACTTGTCTGAAACCAGAATAGTTCCATAAGTGAGAAATGTGAGGAAAGAAACTGTTCTAACCTAGTTACATATAGCCAACTGTAAAGCCAGCTATAAACTGATGGGAACTTTTTGCTAATCTAGTATTGTGCTTAAATTGATAAAGTCAGGGTGGACCTAAGAACAACAGCAATTAAGAGGTGAGAGCAGGGATTAAGAGAATAGCTAAAAGGTAATATTTACTAAGAGCTACAAAGTACACAAAATTGTGGAGAGCCATGATCGCCCATATTCTGAAGGGACACGGCACATAGAAGAAGGAATATATATATATATATATATATATATATTATATATATATATATATTATATATATATATATATATAATATATATATATATATAATATATATATATATATATAATATATATATATATATAATATAATATATATATATATAATATATATATTATATATATATATATATAATATATATAATATATATATATATATATATATATATATATAATATATATATTATATATATAATATATATATATATATATACTTAATGATATTACATCAGATTAGAGAATAGCTGGCAGTAAATATCAAGAGTATATTAAAGAAACGATGACTCATGATTAGAATCAAAGAGACAATTGAAATTTTGTGGAAAGAGAGCTTGGAGAATTTGACACTCACCGGATATATTGAAGTCAAGAGAGAGGAAAGCAGTGAATAACCTACTTAATGGACTTGTGTAAATGGTTGGCAGAACAGGGATTAGGAGAGATAGCAAAAAGGCAAAATTTACTAAGAGCTCCAAAGAATAGGAAAATTGTGGAGAGCCATAATCGCCTATCTTGCATATTTATAAGTCTACCATTCGTTCATACCTTAAATATTGCTGCCACATCTGGTTAGTTGGTCCTGCTGTATATTTGGAGATTCTTGACAAAATTGAAAGAAGAATCAGCAATATTATTGGCCCTGACCTGGAGTCTCAGCTTCAGTCACTTTCCCACCACAGTAATGTAGCCTCCCTGTGCCTTTTCTATAAATACCTTAATGCTAATTCTTCAGATGAACTCTTTGCTATGGTAACTAGACTTTATGAATAAGCACAGTACTAGATTGGCAGCAAGGTGTCATTAATTCACAGTTTAATTGGCTAGATGCAACTGTGAGTTCTATATTAAGTTTTTTTTCTCCAACTTCTTGTTTGTGGAACTCTCTTTGGATTCTTGCTTTCCAGTCAACTTTGAGCTTCAAAAATTTAAAATGCAATGTCAATCCTTATCTACTGTCTTGATTACTATTCTATTTTTCTTGCTCCCTAACCTGTTTCTTTTTTTGCTTGTCTTAGCAGCTACTGGGGTGAAGCGATTATATAAAAATATATACTCACACACACACACACACACAAGAGACACATCAAGGTCATGTCTCCTTTGAGACATATTAATAATTTTCTTGCTGGTGATGATATAAAAGTGAATAATATTAATGTTCACGTGGAGAAGAAAGAAAAAAAGATAATCTCTTTAAATCAGCCATTTTGATTAATATTCATATTTTGATGATGAGAAAATCAATTTATTTCTATGAAAAAAATACTATTCTATTGGGCATTACAAAAAGTACAGATATATTGATTTTTTTTTATGCGTGTGTTAAAAATATTTTTTAATTTGAGGGAATATGTATCTTTAACTATTACAGACAGAACCATACCTTTTCTTATATAAATACTTTTCTTCTAATTAGGGTTTTTAAGATATTTATTAAATAAATAAATGTTATGTTAAACTTAGGCTTAAATAATCTTGCCAGAGTTCTCTGCAATCACTTATGTCATTTGTGTATTTCGATAAGATTAATGCTGTAAAGAGTTTTAAATCTATAAAAAAATCTATAAAGAAATGACTACCTGTTTTATTGGTAAACAAATTTTCTTTTAAAAAGTTTTTATTTCATTATTAACTGATAACATTGTTGTTTACAAAACTCCTTTATTTTTAAAGAAAGAGTGAAGTTGAATTAGCAACAATTTTTTACAAAGTTTCTTTAACATCGTTTACTGTAAAATGTCTTAAAATTCTGGGATTAGTGTTCTTCATTTCTGGATTATCCAACATTTTAGCTATGGATCATGGAATTTTCAACATGCAGGTTTATTTCAATATCTAGAAGTATAGCCTTCTTATAAAACATTTTCTAATGTCAAAATGGGACAAAACAAAGAAGCAATTATCAATTTATACAGGAAAAATCTTTGAACGTTCCCTGATCAAAAAATAACCTTGTGAGATTTTCACTTGACAATGATTGCAGAAAAATTACTATTATTTTGAAAAGGCACAAATATTTAAGCTAGGTTTTCAGGATTTTTTTTCATGACTACAAAGAACTATGGCAGAACAATGTTTAAGTCTAAACAATTTAGTATACTTTTTGTTTTCCTAGCTTGAACATTGACTTTTGATGTTGAGGTAGGTAGATATGAAAAATTATTTTTTGGTCTGGAAATGCTCAAAACTTTTTGTTCCATAAATCAATGTTAATTTTGTTTTCAATTTACGTCATTCATTTGGAATAACTGAGGAAAGCTGTATTAATAGAGGCATTTCATAAAGTGAAATGATGCAAAATGAACTTCTTGTGTATGCGAGACTTGTTTTAACTTATATCCTTCATATATTTCACGCATGCTCAACATTCAATTAAAATGGTTCTTATGTTATCATCATAACAATAATACCACGGGAGAAAAAAATCAAACTTTACATGGTAAAATATCCTACCAGAGCCACTGATCCTGATTCAGATCAAACTCTTACCCATCAATGGCTGGCAGGCTGTGGTCTCAAAACATATAGTGAATGATTTATAATTGCTGCCTGGTGCCTTCCAACCAGGAACTACCAATGTAATATCCTGAAACATAAGAGCAGACCATCTTGCTACATATCTGGAGACAATTCACCACATAATGTCAGGGTGTGGCTGACTGGTGCCAGCAGGGTACCTGCAGCAGTGTGATAGGGATGCTCTGTACATACATTGGGCAATATGTTACACATTTAACCTCCCTTGCAACGAGAATTAGTGGTAACATAAGCCAGCATCAGTTGTACAGAAGTTATCATCCTCTGGAATTTCAGCATTCAGACTGATATGGAAATCCAGATAAATTGACCAGACATAATTGTTAAAAATACCTGTCTTCTGATGGATGTTGCAGCCACAGCTGACAAAAACACAATCTTTGAAAACATTTGAGCAACTAAGTAAATACAAGAACTGTGGTATCAAAATCAGTAGAATGTAACATCTCAATATGACAATACTTCATGTTG
Source organism: Acanthosepion esculentum (assembly GCA_964036315.1). Lineage (NCBI taxonomy): Eukaryota > Metazoa > Mollusca > Cephalopoda > Sepiida > Sepiidae > Acanthosepion > Acanthosepion esculentum. The sequence goes on along the minus strand of OZ038487.1, from coordinate 80,940,962 downwards.
TTATTGAGGCTTTGAGGATGATATCAAAATGAGCCAAGAATTATGTGGATCAAATTCTTGGCAGCTCTAAAATATAGGAAGTGCAAAAAATCATTCATTTAGTATCCCCTACATCTGATGGAGATTTCTTTCTGTGCACTGACCACAATTATATTTTTTTTTCCCCTCTGATTGCATGGCACCTCATCATACAATCTCTTGACAGAAATAATTTTTTATCTCTTGAAGTCTGTGCTTCAGACCTGGCGACAACTTGTACTACACAAAGCAAATGCAAAATAATAGTAATAGTAATAATAATCCATTTTATAATGACTCTTTTTTTTCTTTTTTCTCAACTATTTGATATGGTAACATAGAAAATTTTAAAAATAATAATTTAAGAATATGTGTTCTTATTTGTTACTGACAATGAGGATAGCATTTCCTTGGAAGTAACTACAAAATGGGTTGACCAATCACAAAACAGTTTATGGATCATCTGTTTCTGAGATTAACTGTAAGAAAGATTTTATTTATATTTTTGAATCACTGCAACTTTTAAATGTAGACTTATTATCTTATAAATTCATGTCTATTATAAAACATAAGTAAAATAAATAAATAAACTAAAAACATTTGGAAATTAATGAGATTTGTGCATTTTTGGAAATGCTTCATCTGCAGATAATAGAATTTTCATTTAATTACATTATTTTTTTTCTCTGCTTTTCTTGTGAATTTTTTATTTTTGTTTTTCCTCAGTTGCTGAAATTTTTAGAATAAAACTTAGTGTTTCAGTTTTTCTTTTTCTTCACTGTTTAGATCCTCTTTAAATTTCTTAACAGGTGCAAGTTTGCTTTGATACTTTCATATCAAAGACATTGGCAATGCTGCAATGTCTTTAGACATTTACTTTTATTTATAGATTTTTTTCTCATGACTTTCTTTATTTTGTAATGGGTATGCACTTTATTCCCCACCCACCAAAATAAAAATTCAACTTCATTTTGTCACTTTCTGAAGCTTTTATTTTTTAACATCACAGTGCACCTTTCAGTCCTTTGCTGTCTTAATTTGTGGCTGGCACTTCTTGTCATCGAAGAATCTCAGCAGATGAGCAATGATGATGATGTTTATTTCTGGCTTTTTATTTCTTTCTTTTTATTCTTTTCACTTGATATCTACTTCATTGGTATTGGAGTCTTTGATTATCTCTAGTCATGGGTGCTAAGGATTGTCATTTCATGCCAAATGATCAACTTGGACGCTCTCAAAAAGAATTATTCTACTTTTTCCTGGTTGCTTGTGTGATTTATTATTTTTGTGTGAATGATGGCATTTTTGGAGACATTTTAAAAAGTAGTTCACTTGTTCTAGCAAAGTCTTTTGCGCACGCACACACACACACACACACACACATATATATAAACACATTAAATATAACAGACAACGAATATCTATTATGTTTTATCATTTTATTGTTTTTTTTTTTTGTTTTTTCCAAGTGTCATATAATGGCTTCAGTTTCAAGAGAAAACGAAGACAAAACCTATCTAATATTTGGATATCTTTTTATTATATTGGTCATCAATCTAAGCTTTTGGCACATATGAGCCATCATCAGAGTGGTTATATGGACATTATAGCTGATGTTCAAAGATGACATACTGTTTTGTTTTCAGAGAAGTGAGCTATGCAAAATAATGGTCACGGAATAGCAGACAGTTCATGGGAGCCAAAAGCTTAGATTGACAACCAATATAATAAAGAAATATACAAATGTTGGATAGTTTTTATCTTTATTTTCTCTTGAAACTAAACCCATTACATGATGCTTGGAAAAGCCCTTGATAACAGAAATTTGTTATCTGCTATATTTAATGATATTTGTTTTAATAATGATCTGCTGCCCCTACACACACACACACAAGAGTGAGCATAAATTATTTCTATGATTTCAAATATATAGACCCAATTTTCCTACTGGGGCTTGCAGCATCATTGGTAGTGGTCCCCAAAAAACATTTCTATTGGTCTACATCATACCATGGTATTAGTGTTCCTTTATTATTGACCAATTTATTTGTACTATGGTCCTTATCTTGGTTGTTTATTTATTTTTTTATTGTCAGTACATTCTTTTGTTGGAAGAAGACTCAATGTTAAAATGTACAAAACATTGTGAATAAAACAAGATGAGAATCCTGGTTCAAATAAATTGGTGTGTAATAATATTTGCTCAGCTCAGGAATTGATAGAGCTATTTAACACAAGTTGCAGTTAAGTCAGGGAACAACTTCATGCTCACTCAGTATGTCTGTCTGTGTCTCTCTTTCTCTCTCTCTCTCGCACACACACACACACACACACACACACACAGTGTGTGTGTATGCAAATAAAGTTCAAAAACTTAGCTCACTCATTCTAAATTTCAAAGATGTAATGTACCTTTTAAACAGTCTTCAATCAACAGATACATTAAGTTCTGTTCCCCAAAACTACATTGACCATTATTTTTTTTTTTTTTTCAATTTTTGTTATTGTTGTGACCAAGTAAATGGTTAAGTACACCAGAAGAGTATTATACAACTAGTAAGAGTGTCTTGAATGAACTAGCAGTCAGTCCATTCACTGATCACTGTTTCTTCTCTCCTACTAATCTTATAGTACGTGGAAGAGTCTAACATAAACTCTTAGAGAGAGGACACCACAATCTCCTTTTCAGCCTGACTCCATATGGAGTTTTTTTTTTCCCATAATTACCACACAATATTTTTTATTCAATCCTTTTTCACAAACAAAAAAAAAATCAGAAACAACCACTTTGAAATAGCTATATACAGGAATTACATTTACAATTTTTTTCTTTTTAAATGATGATAATTTCCAATAATCCAATGCATATTGTGCTTTTATGATAATTCAAAGTTCATAAGTGAGAAGATGGGGTTTTTACTCATTCTTTTCCTTTTTATGCAGACTTGGTATAAAATGAAATATCTTTTCTTTTTCGGGTTAACTTCTAAAGGTTCCATAAATTTCCTTTTTCTTTTGGGCCTTCTGAGCTCTCAAACTGTGCAATCTTGGTACAAGAACGTTGTAATAATTGGCAAGACCTAAAAAACTAAAAAAAAAGCCGACACATTTTCTGGTGCTGGCATATTCTTTATTGCCATTGCCCTATCTGGGTTGGAACGTCTTTGTCAATTATTTGACTGTAGTTAATCCTCTCTAAGAAAAATTCACACTTCCAGTCTTTTAATTTAAATCCGTAATCCAGGATTCTCCTGAACACCTGCCAAACGTGCGATTTGTGTTCCTCGATGCTCTCGCTTTTCATTAGGACATCATCAAGATAGGCCACCACAAAATCCAGAGCATTTAACATCATGTCCATGACCTGTTAAAAAAGGGAAAAAGCAACCTTAATCCCGAACGGAAGCCTTAAAAATTTGTATAAACCCTTGTGGGTGTTTATACAAAGGAGCTTCGAGCACTCCTTGTCCACAGGTATTTGTAGATTGTGTCATTTAAGTCAATCTTAGAGAAATATTTTCCTCCCCTGAGCTTAGCGACTATCTCCTCTGGACTTGGAAGGAGATAATGGTGACCCTTTAGGGCGCTGTTCAGTCCCGTAGAGAAGTCAGCACGTACACAAATTTCTTTGCTCATTTTTTTTAATATAAAAAACGTGGGAGATTCCCATTCACTATATTCAACCTTTTCCAGAATTCCCATTTCTTCGAGTCGATTCAATTCTTCATCAATTTGATTTAACGAGGCAAATGGAACATTGTTTTTTCTTAAAACTGGGTTTACGTCTGGCTTTAATTTAAACTTAGCAGACATTTTGTGCATTTTCCTAGTCCTCCACTGAAAACCTTGGGAAAATTTTTTTTAAGTTCACCTTTCAACTTTTCTGCTTCATCAGTCAAATTTTTGACCTTTTGACATAGTGAGTTAATAGGCATATCCCAAAGTTGAAACTGTTCTAACCAATCAGTCCCAAGCAAATTACCTGTATTCTTCATAATATATGCCTTTAGTTTTAAAGTTTTACCTTTGAATGACACATTCGTTATAAGTTCGCCCATAAACTTAATAGGATTGCCAGTTACACTTTTAGCTATTCGGTTCGTTCTTAACAAAGTCAGCTTACCCAGTTTTTTTCCATGTTTGATAATTAATTATGGATAAGTCTGAACCTGAATCAAGCTGTAGCTTTATATTTTTGTTAAATATTTGCACTTCAATATATTTCCTGATGTCTTGTTCATCGGACTTGGTAATTTTTATAAGACTTTTTTTTGTCTTGTTCTTAATCCTGCAGCGGGAACTTTTGTGTCCCAATTTATCGCAATTAAAATATTTTTTATGTTTAAAAGGACAATCACTATACCAATGTAAATGACCACACCCGAAACATGGTCTTGAAGGAAAAGTAATTTTATTCTTTGGTTGGCGTATTTTAAAAATTTTTCTTTGGTGTATTTTTTGAATGTGAGCTACGCCACTCTGTTTGATGTTTTTCGAATCCTCTCTGACGCTCACGAAACATTGACAATTTTCGGCAATTTGCTGTAAAGTAATGTCAGACTCGTTTTCAAGCTTGTTTAGTACCCAGCAACGTATTTTTGACATCTTTCACTGAAATCAAACTCTGGACAAAAAAAAGCATTTAAAATTATTGGCATTTAACTCTGCCAATTTGAAGTCATTGCAGTGTTTACTGACTACACTTGTCTTCTTTGCAGGTGAGATTCATGCATTTCCAGTGCTTGTGGAACAGTGATGTTTTGGACTAAAGACTTCCGTTAATGATTGAACTGCCTCTTTAAATTTAAATTTGCTGGTTTTCTTGGGCAAAATATATTTAATAAACTTAGTATATTCTGCTGTGCCTAATTTCCTGAGGAGTAGGCGAACCTTTTTATGGTCAGCCCAACTTGCACAATTGATATTGTATAAGTCCTCGTAACGTTTAAAGTATTAAGCGAATGTAATTTTTTTCTTCAGGTGCAAATGTGAAGTTTTCAATAGCAGTCCATATAGTGTTTTGAGAGAATGCATTATCCCTGTCCTCATTTTGTTTTTTTATGGACATATACAAGTCCCTTAGCACACTGTTCCTTCTCTCCTACTAACCTTATAGTAGGCGGAAAGCATATACACTTAGAGGGAGGACACCACAACGGTTATATATAAAAATAAGGTGTAAAAATAAAGCAGCAAGAATTCTTTTAAACATGTTTGGTTGAATATTGGCCAGTTTAGTCTATCCAATTTTTTAGAACTTTTTCAAATTTCCATATTAGTTTTTTTATATAATCAGTAAATTTACCGAAGTTCATTTTTATTTTATTCCCTCCTCCCAAGTACTTTTCAATGTTGCTATATTAATTTTCAAGGATTGTGTTTTGTGTATGTTTATGTAACTGTTTTTGTATAATTCCAGCATTTCTTTGTTTGCTGGAACCAATTTCAAGTCAGCACTCTCTCATATATATATATATATATATATATATATATATATATATATATACACTCACTGATTGTGGTGAGATACACTTGGCATGTGTCCATGTCCAAACATCTAATCAGATACTCTTAGTAAAATTCGGTATTCAGTTGATAATATATAATTGAGATGACCATTGGAATATAGGGAAACAGCAATTGATTAATAAGTTTCATTGTAACTTTTACAGAATTGCTGCATCCTTAAATTTAGAGAGAATAATCAAAAACAATTACTAAGCTTAATCATGCACAGAATAAGATAGCTGGAAGAAGATTGGTAAAATACAATAGAGCTTTTCTTACTGGAAAAATACAACATTTAAAATCATAGCATTTTGTTATCATAGCCTGGTCACATGACTTGGCAACCACTTCTTGCTATCTCTGTTTTATGAGTCCCTCAATGCATTGCTCAACCTCATTTCTGTCTATTCTAGAATTTTATTTGCCCATTTATTTTTCTGCTTGTTACCCCACTCCCTGCCTTGCACTGTCCTGCAGGATTGTCTTGGCAAGCCATTCTGATTGTATTATATATCCATCTCATTTTTCTAACTCTTCATTGTGGTGAGGTCTTTATACCACCTAATGGTTTGTTTGATTTTATTCTTTACTTCTCTATTGATATATTGCTAAAGATGCTGGTAAAATAGTCAGTTCTTTGTTCTGTTCCCATAAGTACCTGATTCCTCCTCCTATGCTCTATCTTTATCAAACCAAAAACAGAATACCAGCTGGAGCTGCCCAATCCTCACTTTCCAGTCTTGATATAGTTTAAAAGCATCTACACTGACTTACTGATGAATTATTTTTCCAGCCTACAACCTATTTCCCACAAACAAAACATTGCAAGCCTCTCACTACTCTATTGCTATTTCCATGGCAAATGTTCTAACAGATTACATTCCTTTTTTCCAACAGTTCTAACATTTACAGCTAAGACCTACCAGGCCATGTACACCAGGATGAACCATCCCCATTCCCTTAATATTCCATTAGCAAAAAGCAAGTTTGATTCAAACAGCTTCTTCCCAAGTACTACTATTGTGGAATAGACTTCCAAGAGGATGCTTTCCCAAACACTACAATGTTTAACCTATTAAAGTTTAGGGTTAACCTGTTATCTTTCCTACATATCTCCATAAATTTCACTTCATATCTCCTCCTCTTACCCTCATGCAACAGCCTCATTCAATAACCCTCTACACCTGTCTTTTATCTTGGCTTAAACTTTTACCATTAGCACTTGAGGGAAATATGACCTCACACATCAAGTAGAGCATAAATGAGACTTGTCATCTAAAAGGATAACCTAAGAAACTCAAGAAAATTCAAATTTATGCTTTGACTCTGAATTTGGTGTCATTTTCAAATTGCTTGGCATGCAACAATATTGTTTAGCTTTATATAGTATGGATGCCATCAACCTGTTTCTGTGTTACTTCTTGCTATCTGATCTAAATTGTCAATCTTGCTTCTATTTTTTTTTTTTTGTTGGTATGTTACAAGCACTAAATTAACACCAACAAAATATTTGCTCTAAAGGTAAATATGAAAAAGTTTGTAATCATGATTCTGTTGTGCTTGAAATGTTTTGCATCTGTTAATCTATAGTGCAATGTCAACAAAACATGTTGGCATATAGTTTTATTATTAATTAGTTGATAACGCAATTATTGAAAATATATAAACAAAAGTGAATGACAAGCATAAGAAAACATTTTCAATTCCAGGTAAAATTTTTAGCCTTTTGTCTATTTGGAATTCTATGGCCAACACATGATAAACCAAACTATCTTCCGACATGTACGACACCTGGTCATGCTGTCAGTTGTAATTAGATATTTATGACATACAGTTAAAACATTACATTTGATAAATTCTGTTTTCTCAATGAGGTTTAGATCAGTGTTATGATAATCTTTGTTTAATCTTTACTCATGACATTAATCAAACTTCCTAGCATATTATGTAAATTACTGTTGTTGCTTTCAGTGTGTTGTATTCAGAAGGAACATTTTAGGAATACAGACAACTGAAAAATACAGTTGATGAAAACAATCGAATTGTAACTCATCTTGTAGCCATTTATTCTTTATATTCACTGAGAGGAAAAACTTTATTTTCCAAACCTAAAATAATAATCGGATAAAAAGCTGCATGGACTGCAAGCTTTGTCCTAGATAAATGTCTTGGATGGTCTGTCACTAATAAGGTTCCTTTATCTTCTGTCAGTTTTTTTTTTTTTTTTTTGCTGATTAGAGGCCAAAACAAGAAGTATCCAATATTATCATGACATTCAATGATCTATCTTTTGACACAGATTTGACTAGTCAAAGAAAAATACAGGCACTGTTTATAAAGTCACTGACTAAACAATCTTTCAGACCGAGGTATACATAAGGGTTGGTCAAAAAGCTATTGTATGTTCAAATTTAATCTTAAAAATATTGGTCAGAATTCTTATTTTAATTAGAAACTGTAGTGTCTAGAAGATCAAAGAAAATTTATGGAAGTAACTTTTTTTTCTGTTGGCATTTTGTTAGGGCACATAAAAAGCAAAAGACTGTTACAGAATTTCTGTTTTGGGAAGAAAAAAGGGGTGCAAACATTGAGGAGGTTAATGAATATGCATAGAAAGCTGCACTTGATGTAAACACAGAAGATGGGTCAGTAGAGTTAATCGCAATCCTAGTGTGAAAGGAAGAACTGACTTCAGTAAAAGGCTCTGCAGTGGCAGGCCAGTTGCTGCTATAAATGAGGATAAATCCAAAAAGTCTCCTGCTTTCATTATAGCTAACAGAAGAATTATGGCAAACAGATAAGCATTCTGCAATAAGACACTGTCAAAAGGATGGTTTTCTTTTTCCATTGACACCGTTTTTTTAACTACCTTTACTCTTTGGCATTGTTTTAAAAAGCAATGATTAGAATTTTAATAAAATCTAAACCTATGAAAGTGAATTTATACATTTTCTTTGTTTTGAGAATTGACCCAAAAAAATCAAAGTATTCTTTAGATTGTTTATTTACACTATTTATTTATTATATTATTGGAATGGTTGCCAATTGATTCAAACTATATAAAATGGTAAATGAGGATTTCTTTATAGTTGGTTCACATATTTTAATAAGTTAGTAAATTTATGAATAAAAAATTGTTAAATGATAAATATTGCATTTGTTATAGTTGTATTAGTTTTTAGAATGTTGTAAATATAAAATTATTTTTGTAAATAAACAATCTAATATTGTTTAATGTTTTTGTTATAAATTCTCAAGAACAAAAAAGCATGTATAAATTCACTTTCATCATATGTTTAGGTTTTATTCCAATTCTAATGATTGCTTTTTAAAACAATAAAAATTGCCGAAGAATAAAGGTAGTTAAAAAGCAGTGTCATGAGAAAAGCTATCCTTTTGGCACTACAGGCACATTTGTTAGAATCACTAATGCAAAACTCAAAACCTTTGTCTGAACCATGATAGAGCCTGCAGTTTAGTGCCATTTCTTGGCAGTTTAGTCTAAGCAAAGTGTATTCTTAGAAGAAAGGAAAGTGGTTGTTGCCCATGAGCTTCTGGAATTACAAACTGCTCTTTCCTAAGCAGAATTGCATCAGCCCTACTGTTGCTTATTTCATGTCCTTTTATTTACCAAATTATTTTATTGTCGTAACAGAGAATCGGGTCAGCCTGATAAAAGACTCAGTTGGTTGTTTGTGGAGTTGCATTCCCTTCCACAATGGGCTGTTAAGATAAGACCTTTTACTTAGAGTTGGTGGTGCTGACTATTTGAATATGAATGATACTGGGCAGGTATTAGCCAATAGTCAGCATGGGTCTGGGACTGAGAAAGCTATATAACGCCAGGGTTTTTCTCGGTCGAGAGAGGCGCACTTGGTGTGCATATGTGCAAAAACCAGACAAGATGAGCACAAGCTATTTCAGTGATTGACAGATAATGGCAGATCTCAAATTCGATTTAAAGTTAATTCCCGAGTTTGATGGATTGGCATCCAGTCTGCTAGTGGTTGAATGTATAGAGAAGCTGGGACTCGTTTGCAGGCTATGTGGAGTGAAGTCTTTAGAGCACATGATCCCTTTGCAACTTACAGGCAGAGCATATGCATTTTACCAACAACTGGATGACAAAGCAAAATCTGATGTTGACCAGATAAAGACTGTTTTACTGCTACGGATTCGTTTATGGCATACAAACAGTTTATTGAGCAGCACCTGTAGTGTGGTGAATCCATGGATGTATACCTGGCTGAATTGAAGAAACTCACGTTCTTGATGGGTGGGATGAGTGACCGTATGCTGGCTTGTGCATGTGTTGCCAGGCAGTGTAAAGTAGACTCTTTGTGTGTTGTCCAGGATGAACGCACTGTCTATTGAACATTTGCTTGCCTGAGCCAGAGCAATTATGAGAGATGAGGAGGTGGAGGAGGTTGTGGTGGCAGCAGTGGCTCAGCCAATGCAAAGTATAGACATTCATGTCATAAAGTGCTTTAGATGCAATGGTATTAACCACACAGTGAAAGATCGTCGGAGCCAACAATATGATGCATGTGCTGTTACCATTGACATACTGTGGGCCATATGTCTTGAAACTGTCCAAGAAAACACAAGAAATATGTTAGTGCCAGTATCTTCTCCAGCCAGCATTACCTGTGATCAGGGTCCTGTTTGATGGCTGAACTGTCACCGCGCTAGTCAATACTGGTTGTTCACTATCTATAGTCAGCAGAGACATGCCAATCATGGACAAAAGGACCTGTATGAGTAACAATGATAGACAGGGAGTCCAGAGCCTGTTGTGGGATTAGTCATTGCTTTCAAGTTGCAAGGTGGAAGTCATGTCAAGATTGACGTACTGGTGGTGCTACATAGTGTCAACAATGAGGTCGAAATACCTCCCTTGAAAAGAAGCACCAGAAGGAAATGACTGCCCCAGCATGTTGGTGTTGTGATCAGGAGATCGGGGGAGTGTAAGAGAATCGGGTCAGTCCAATAAGACTTAGAGTTGGCTATATGTGGTGCTGTAAGCATCAGGAGTTACATCCCCCTTCCATAATGGGCTATTGAGAGAAGACCTTCTACATAGAGTAGGTGGTGCTGACTATTTGCATATGAACTATACTGGGCAGGTATTAGCCAATAGTCAGCGTGGGTCTGTGAATGGGAGAGCTATATAACACCATTGTCTGTCTCAGTTGAGAGAAGCACTCTCATCATGTGAATGTGTGAAAACCTGACAAGCCGAACACATTTATTTACAATGTTGTAATTGTAGCCATGACAGCAATGATAATTCAGACATGCAAATGGATAAAGTGTTGAATAAGGTTCTCATGGGCTTATTTTCATTTCTTTTGCAAAGGTCAGACTGTTTCCACATTTGATGGAATATTAGGCACACTCAGACATCCCTTCTCCAATAGCTTAAAATAATCCTTCTGTATGAAAGATAAAAATTAGACATGCGTGCCTTCTTTTTAATTATTTTTCCAACACTATCGCAATAGGGAGTATCTTCTAATGCATTTTATAACACCACCAGATATGGTGAATTACTTTCTTGGTTTGGATGGATGATGTTAATCAATTTGTGTTTGAAAGGTAAGCAAAACTCATTCAGGATATTCAGTTCTTTTTAAAAAGAATGAGAAGTTTTGCATAGAATATTTAAAAATGCTTTGTTCTAACAATGTGATAGCAAGCTATGAACAGTGTTGCATTAAAAATACAGGTTGAAATCAATAACAAAAACCTAATACGAATGCTGCTTAATTTGATAAAAAGATATGCAGGATGTGCTATGGTTAGCAACTTGAAACAATTTGTAAACCTGAGTTCAAATTCTAGTCGGAGTCTTACATTCACTTTTATGCAAATATTTTTGGGAAAGGTATAAATCCTTCACTTCTCCCTCTCTCCCATCTATATGTTAAATTGTTGGGCATACTGGGCTTTTTAGCTTTGGTTGGCAACTCGTCTAGAAGAAGGACAATACTGAATTAAAAACCAGTTGGACATGGGCAGCGTTTCTCAACCTTTTTACCCTTGCATAACTCTTAAAATAGATTACATGTCTCAAGGAAGCCCTGCACAAAAACAAAATTATATACTATATCTTTCTCCGTTTATTTTCATCGTAGTTCACGTGGTAAATATCATAGTGTATATTTTTGAATAACTGGTTTAAGGAAAAATTAATACTTCTTTGTCAAATTTTTTGGTAATGCTAAATAAAAAAAAATTCTAAACTCAAACATAAAAACATAAGTAATCAATATCATATAGGTATAATATAAATGTAAACAGAACGAAAACAGATAATTGCTGCATCAGTTTTTTATTTTTTTTCTCCTTTACTGGCAATGTTGAAAAGACATAAGTTAAATCAAGGCAAAATGTCCTGTGAACCAATACATGGGCTACGAAAATGTTACTTTCAGAGCCATTTAATGAAGTGAAACATTCTTCTCTAATGTGGAGCCTGTGCCTGTCTTTTGCTACACAAATACTTAGTTTACTTAGTTAAACTTTAGATAAACACACACAGATTTCATTCTCAGTTGAAAGGAGACGATTTCTGTCTTTGCTCTTGATACTTGTTAAATAAGAAAAAACTTGCTCACACATGTAAAATGTTGAAAACTGCACAAATGTTAATTGCTTTCCTATGCATAGTAGAAAACTCTTCTTTCACAGAAATCCAGAACTTGTCCAGAGATAGGTCTATAAATCTTATCTTGAGTGTATGATCACACTGCAGCTCACAAAGTTCTTCCTCTTCTTTAATATCAGATTCTAAAGATGACCAGTAGATTCAGAGTATGGATCCCACACCCACTCATACACCTGTGTTGAAAGGGAAGGAAAATAATTTTCTATTCTGATATGCAGTTCCTCCAGATGGGATTCAATAAGACTTGAAGTTTTGATACCCCTCTTCACTTTTAGTAATATTAAGTATATGAAATTCAATAAAAAGTCAAGAGTGCATTAGCTTATCTCATCTGTTCTCACAGAACCATTGGGGACCTTTTGCAGAACCTTAGGGTTCCAGGGAACCCTGGTTGAGAAACACTGGACATGGGACTAGCAACTTCATCTCCTAAAAACCTACTACTTGCTATAGAAACCGCAGCAGCAACACTTAGCATGTTGAGAGCTGTAAGCCCCCATACTGTCTAGTGGCATCTATGAGACATGACTGAGTAAACTAGACAAAAGCCTATTGAAAAGTATTATTTTTTCCTTTTTAAACCATCTTTTTGTGGAGGTCAGAGGTGGGGGTCTTCTTAAACTGGTGAGCGTGGAAAATGTAATTGTTGAACAGATTTCAAATTCCAGCTGAAATAGTTTATTTTCACTTTGTACTGATGCCCTTGAGAAAGGTATGAATCCATTTTTCATGGCTGATGTTCTATTATTAGGATAAATGTGTCTTGAAACAATTCTAGAGATAGACTAATGTAACTCCCATAGCCAAAGAAATGAAGCCTGTTGTATGTGTTGAGTTAATTCCCCTTGGCAAAATGGCATTTTGGAAAAGGTAGATCTCCACTGCAGAAGTTTAACAGTATGGATACAATACATACAATATACATACAATGCTATTAAATCATGTCATAATTTACTTTTTCATTAATTATTGTTCAGATTGTTGTTGTCATCTTTATTACCAATTTCACAACGTTTTGGCTGTTCTACACTTCAGCTTTCTTCAGGTAATTGGAATTTCAAACTGAAACTTGACTTCGTCCACCATGCCATGCCTCTTCCGGATGCCTTAGTTATCTCCCTTTAACTCAACACTCATTCCAAAGTGTGTTTTTTATGTAGAGAAAGTCAGCATCTCCATCAAGTTATCTATTGATATACTGGTCTGTTCTCTTAGGGATGAACCCAAGGCCAGTCTGTCCCTGAAATATAGACAGTTACTTTTTCATTTCCATTGTATTTTGATGTTAAATTAAAAGTATTTTTATTACTTATAATAATCTTTCAAATCCCGAAACTTTTATATATAAAAAAGGATCCTAAGCATCATATTATAATGCATTGCAATTACGTCAGGTAAATAATGGACTATTCCATTTTGATTGCAAGGAAAGATGAAAGAAAACTATATCAGAGATGGTGTTTGGTTTTAGTGAGAAAAAGTAAGAAAGGAAACATAGAGGATGTCTTAATACTCTTATATGTTTACTATCTGCTTCAGTGAAATGGAAAGTGTTAATTTTTTTTAATCTCTTCATTTTTACACTCTTACTTCTTTAAGTAATGATGTGCATTTGTATTTATGATTGTTACTGCTTCGTTCAGGATGTTGAGCTCAAATATTTAATGATATAGTAGGTGAATTTCCATGAGTATTTTAAAGTTGTGGAACATACAAGGAGATTATTCAGTTATTAAATTAAGAATTATGATTCATCAGAATATTAAAATAGGAAAAATGAAGTTTTCACAGGTACTACTTGCATTTTATTTATTTGTATTGAAATGAATAAATCATAAAAAAAAAATTAAGTGAAGTAACTTAAGGAGTTAAAAAAATTAATTTTATGGTATTTGATAGGGCCTCTGTTTTAAAGAGATTTTAAAACTTAAATATTAATTTGATTCCTTTTGTAAACATATTTAGGCAATTTCACTTGGAAATTTTAAAATTTATTGTGAAAGGGACTACTAATTTATTTTTTTATCGTCATATAAATATATTAGATTTATTATATGTATAATGCTTAGTCCATTCATACAAGAACTATTGGTTTATTAAATATGAAAAATACTTATTGAGATACCTTTTTAAATTTGTGTGTATCTGTATAATTGTTGAGTCTTGACTCATTGTTGAATCTCGCCTAATGCATGGAATAATAATGCAACACAAAATGTACTTAGAACAAGAATGTATTATAACAAGAAAGTGTACACAATAAGTACATATAGTATTTCTGTATATTTCTGGGAAGACGTTCCTGGAGAATGTGTTGACTAGTCGCAGTCGATCAGAGTCTCTAGTTGGATCTCGTGATTCCTCCTCCCTCGTCTTCCGGTACCAACCATTATTTATATAGTTGGTAGTCACCTATGCAGATTAGGTGGATCCCACCACAACAATAATGTTAGTTTTTTTTTATTTACTACTTTTTTTTCCTAAAAACAATAACTGAATTTGATCCTTATCTGTTGTTTTAATCACTAAGTTTTGGGAGTTGAACTTTTCAACTTTTTTTAGCTGTCTGTTGCATCTTATAATTTTTTATTTTAAGCAAATAAAATTTGTTGACCGAGTCAATGAGTTGTGTTTGTCTTCAGAGAGGTGAATGAAAATTATGAGATAAAATGTTCTTGAAAAAGATGAATATCAACCACTGAAACCATTGGGATAAAAACAACAATAATGAGGATGTTTGATTGAATAACTTTTTAAATAATGACTATTCTTTGCTTCAGGGCTTTGTGAATAAAGATTCCACTCAATTCAAAGTCCTGCTTTATCTTGTACAAGCTGACAAAGATTTCATGGTGGATTCATTGTTTACAATAATTTTTCCTTGTATGATAAGCATACCCCATAATCTATTTATGTGCAGGTAGTATGATGGTTATTGGGGCAGAGATTAGATTCAGTAGGTAGTTTGAATTCTAACAGTATGTTGAATTTATCCTGTACTAATGCCATTGTAGAGGGAGTATGAATCCATCTCTTTCCAGACACCTTACTCTATGGGTTAAATAACAATGTACAGTGGGCTGTTGTCTCTTGAATTGAATAGCAGCTAGTTTAAAAGAAAAAGATTGTAGTCAAACCAATTGAATATGCTGATATTCATTGCAAAGTGGCCACCCTTTAACTATTAGCCTTCAGCTTCTGACAAATGTCTCCATCGGGAGCACTTATGGATCTACCTAGAGAGATATGGTAGGCTGTGTGTATGATATTCATATTTAAGCGGATATTTTAAATTCCAATAAAGTAGCTACAACTATTGATAGAAAGCTATGTTGTTTCTGATAGCATTACAGTTTTGTCTATAGATTAACGATATGCCCTACTAAGTATCAGTCATACAGAAACTAATTTTAATTTAGGAAGTACGAAATGACAATATATTTAGAGAAAATCAATACCCAAATTTTATTGATTCTTATATTTCCATTGGCACAAGGTCATATTTATCTACATTATATATTGGCTCTGATGATGGTGGAAATGAGCATCAAAGTATGGACAAAATACATGTCAGCTGTGTTTGATGATCAATTATTGATCACCTAAAAGTATGTTTTCAGTTTTACCATCTCATTTTAAAACTGATAACAATGGTCTCAATAGATAATACAAGGTACATTTACATAAATAAATTGGTGAATGTCTGTAGAATACACACTTGTTTTTTCCATAGCTATTTCTGTGTGGGTTTACATCCATGCTTATGCACTTAGGTAAACACTTGCAATAATTTGATGAGGTAGAATGTATACTTTTATTTAGTTTATAAAGTCAAGAATGAAATGCATTTTCAATTAGTATTGATTGGAAGTCATTAAGGTATTAAATGTTGAGCTTCTTTCCTGTAGGACTTACAGTAATCATTCATGGAAATTGTTTTCTGGATGAAGAAATCACTTTTTTTTTTCTTGTTACTTTTGTGCATTTCTTTTTAATTTAGTGTGTTTTGTCTTTTTTGTCTTTGTGCATTCATGTATTTGTGTGTGTCTTTTTTGTCTTTGTGTGTGCTCGCATTTGTATAAAATGTTTTTCTTTTTTTGGGTATGCATGTTTTTCTTTTATTTTGTCTTTTTTGTGCACGGGTGTTTTTTGTTTTTTTGCCATTTTTGTGTACACATATCTTTTGTCTTTTTTTGTGTACACATGTATTTTTTTTGTACACATACTTTTTGTGCATGTGCTGTTTTTGTAGTTTTTGCCTTTTTTACATGTGTGTTTTTTGCCTTTTTTGTGCATGTGTTATTTTTGTCTTTTTTGTGCATGTGTTATTTTTGTCTTTTTTGTGCATGTGTTATTTTTGTCTTTTTTGTGCATGTGTTTTTTCTTGTATTTTTTGTTTATAAATTAAATGTCATCATTGGAGAGAATTGGAATTTCTTGAATGTATAATGACAAAAAAGGACTTAGAGAATATATTACCCACAGGTCATATTGAAGGGAATAAACAAAAAAACACCAAGTAACCTATTTAATGCATCTGTGTGAATGGATGTCACAACATTAACGAGAGGGGGATAATAATGAATCAGAAGTTACTTAGAGAAACGTAACACAGAATTGTGATGGATCATGATTGCCTGCTTTCTGAAAGCTTTGTGAAATAAGTTATTTGGGAGAAAGTGTAGTGCCATTATTATATTTTGTTTTTTATTTTGGGATTGTTTTACTTATATGTGAATTTGATCATAGAAAATGGAATGATCAGATTGAATAAATATAATTGGAAATTGAGTTGTGACCAACTATATTCATTTCTACCTTCAGGTGTTTTGCATGCTAATACACACTCAGCTAATGTTACGACTATAGATTAATACAAGTGAAAATATGTATGCAGACATTTCAGTTGAGATATTTATCAGTTTAATAAACCAAAATAATTGTTCCACCAATTTTCTAAGTGGAGAAAATCTACATTCAAAATCTTTGTTTTTATCTGGAATTGAACAGCAACTGTTGTTGCTAGTGATAAGGTTGTAATGCTCTCAACAAGCTTCTTGCTGCTCTAATGCTATTTCCATGGGAAATATTCTGGCAAGCTACATTCACTAGTTCTACCAGTTCAGACCTTTACAGCTAAGACACACCATCTCGCATATATAAGTTTAAATCATCCTCATTCCATTCATATTCTGTTGATAAGAAGGATGTATAATTTGGATAGCTTCTGCCTAAGAACCGCTACTTTATGGAGCAAAATTCAGAGAGAATGCTTCCCTGATCACTACAATCTTAACCTTTTCAAGTCTCATCTATATACAACCCCATTCAGTAACACTCTACCTATAGTGGCTCTTTGGCCTTGTATTGGGTGAACATCAGTAAAAAAAAGTATTTCAATTAATAAGATTTAAGATCACTGATTTGAATCCTGACAAAGACCAACCTTATGGTAATATTAAGTTTCTTTATAAGGAAACATTTGGCATTCATTGAAAGAGCCGACAATGTTACTATTCTGTTGAAATTTATAAAGTTTTGTCTGAAAATATTTTTTCAGGAAAATAGATTTCTCAGGTCTAGTAGCTATTATTGTCTTTCTATTCTTGATGGGGGTTTCCTTCCTAATCTTGTGTCATTATTTTAGTTCTTGGTGTTGTTGAAAGTTCTTGAGTGATGTGGTTTTTGTTATTTGGTACAATTTTTTCTTTGTGCATCTGTAAGGTCAGTCCACAAGAAGAAGGTTAGTCTTAGCCAAAAATGCCAGGCTTCAGTCACAAAAAGCCATTAACCATTGATCTGAGAAAGCAGTTGTATACAGCTGACAGTTTAGATATTTCTTAATGTGTTTAGTGTCATGCATTACATCCATGTGAAAGTCATGATCTGACAAGACTAGCAGTGCTAAAAGTTTTTTTGCTAATCCTTTAACCATACCTCAGGCAGGTTATTTTGTGCTTATAAAATACATTGTGAGAGCTTTTTATTTATTTATGTATTTATTTATTTTTTTGCCCATGAATGTGATTTTTTTTTTTTTTTTTTTTACCTGCCAATTCTAAAATGACATAGAGCTTTAAATAATGGCTTAAATTGTTTGAACCTTTTTAGAATAATTCTTTTAACCTTTTATTTTAGATTTTCATGGAAGGCTCAAGTAAGGATATGTGGAAATTTTCAAAATTGCAAACATCCTCAGGCCAGCAAAAATGAAACAAAGTTAGTATCGGCTATATGCACAATTACATTTGGAGCAACTCAATAAATTTATTTCAAGACAGTTTATTTTTATCAACATATCTGAAGTTTCAAATCCATCCATCAAACACAAAAAGGAACAGTATCAATTGAAATTTTTGTGCAGGCAAAAAAGAACCCCACCCTGCTTGGAGTAGGGTTAAACTAGGTATTTACTCTCTCCCTACTAAGACGAGTTGTGACACAAGGCCTTTTTTAAGGTGGGGACCCGAGCGTGTACACCCGGGTCAGGAACAAAAATTGCCTGCTGCCCCCGCAACCTCTCTCTGGTACAATGAGAGGGCACGGCCTCAGACAGCTGTTCCCCTGGGTTGGGCAACTCTCAGTATAATTTTCCTCAGTTGTAACTCTGTCCTTTGATGGAGTCACTCTTGAGTTCACTCTGCCCAAAGACAGACTCACACAACTGAGAGATGATAATGTGTTACAAACCACAGGGTAGGGTTAAATTATCTTAGATTGAGAATCAAATTTTACGCTGCTGGGGAAAGTCCTTAAAGATCTGTTTGGAACAAACCAAATGAAAAACTTGCTTTTGTCATTTCAAAGACAGGCTATTTTAATATTTTTTGTTCTCTCACCTAACTGAGACAATCAGATAAGGTCTTTTCAGCATATGTTTATATAATGAATTGTAAGTGTCTATAATGCATATATTTCAGAAAACTGGACAGAATGCTGTATTTTTTCTTATTTCAAACTATGCAGCTAGAGGAACAGCAAGACATACTGTTATTTATAATAATGGCTTTCATAGCGCATCAACTCCTATAAAGCAGTCATATTGCAAAGTCTATGTTAGCAAGCTGACTTTATTGGCCAGTGATTCCAAAACAAGTATTCTTCATGCCAGAAGAGAAACAAATTCTAATAAAATATATTAAATTTTGACCAAATTTGGTAAAATCTTTAAAAATCTCAAATTTCTTAGTTGTGCGTATCATAATAGCTGTGTAGATGGTGTAATGACCATCAGTACAAAAAATGGAATGGGCATACCAAGTTCAAATTTCAGCCAAAGTGGTTAAATTTATCTCCCACTAATACCTCTAAGAAAGTCATGAATCCATATTATCTCCACACCAGCTATAGCTGAAATAGTAGGGCAAACTGGTCTCTTTAGCTTTAGTAGGACAATCAGTCTTATGAGATGGGAAACTTTGAATTCAAGCCACTTGCTAACACATTGGTCATTGTGACAGGATAGGCACTATTAATCTCTGTCTGGCAGACCTTAGGAGAAGCAAGAGTTCTGCAGTGGACTGAGAAAATGGTTGCTATAAAGTAGAAATATATACTAATTTGATGTACCTCAAAATATGAAAGGCATTTTAGGAATTACTAGATAGTAAATTTTTACTATCAAGAAATTCACTAATGTATGCTATTGTTATTGGTCTTAACTCTCACTGAAGTTTAATATCTGCAACAGACCTTTTGTTCAAAACAATTTAAATTAGCATTCAGAATTTTGAATCGTGCATCAAGGTTATGGGGGCTTTCCCATTTAGAAAAAAAATAATCATTGTAAAACAATAAAATAATCAAGCCTATATTATTTGTGGATTTCCTTTTGAACTAAATTTTGATAAACAGCAAATGTTAGACACATTCATAATTGGTGACAAAAAAGTTCTCTTAAATATTTTGTGTAAAATTGTATTTTTAATTTTAATAAGTCTTTGTATCAGTTCAATATAAAATGAAAAGGTTATATAAAATTTAATTTAAACAATGTTGATAAATTCTGTCACAAAATATGGGTCCAGTCAAAGATATACACATTCCACTCACTCTAAATATGACTGTCTTCAGTACTTTATTGATCTCCCACCATCTCCCCATAGCAATTGACAGTATGTGCAGGTAGTGTAGTGGGTAGTGACTCAAAATGAGAAATTGGAGAACCAACAGTTGTGTTCATTACATTCACTTATGCACAAATACCCTTGAGAAAGATGTGAATCAATCTCTTCTCCCCCAGCTATGGGTTAAATACTAAGACTTGTATATGGAAAAATAATTATATCCAAAAAATTATTTATGCAATACTCACTTGCAAAAAATATTATTCTTACATCCTCAGTATTTTGGCCTTAAATAACCCACAAAGGTTGATAAACAGTAAAAAAAAAAAAAAAAAAAAAATAATTCAATCCATCAACCTTCAGCAATTAGTCTGACCTCAAATACAGATGAGTCATAATGATCTGAAAGACTAATTTGCCAACAACTGCACTATACCAACAAGATATCTATATTGAGTAGGTTGATGAGGGATACTAAGCAGTTCCCATCCAGATCATGAAAGGGAAAGAAAACTAAATAAATTTTGATGTTTGATCATATTTTGGAAAGTAGGTTGGGTTGAGAACTTTTCAGCACCCTCTTGTTGTCTAGCACAAGATCACAAGTATAGGTTGCTTAATGAGGATCAAGTCTGGTAGACTGCGAACAAAAACATTTGCTCTTTGTCAGAAATTGTTTTAATTGAATAAAATCAATAAAATCAATTGCTTCATCAGAAAGTGTAACTGATTCCAGCTGAGAAAGGCTGGAGAATTAACAGATACTTATATTTTGATTCAAAGTAGCAAAGTGAAATGGACTTAATAGAAACTAACAGAAAAATACTATAAATATTATAGATATTTAATCTCAGGATTTCAGAAAACATGAAATGATTATTATTAACACCAATTTGATATTTGGTTCAATAGAAATTTAGCAATTTTAAAGATTCAATGACAAAATATTTCTTTCACAAAAACCATTTTACCGAAATTTCTTGACAGAAAGTTACTAAATCTTTAACAAAATAACACACTGGAGTTCTTACTGTGAAATTTGGCTCTTACACAGAAAAAAAAACTTGCAGATGCCAAAGTCATTTTCTTATAAATATAACGCCAAGTTTCCTGCTCTTTTAGTCCACAATCCAAAGTCATGCCAAACTGGCTGACCATCGAATACTGAATTCATGCCAGAAAATGGATTCAAAATCAATAGACAACACCATCTTGCAGTTGACTGTTGACAAAAATATTTGTACCCTCTATCATTGTTGGTAGCTTTCAGTTAATGGTTTCTCAATGCTAAAAAAGAAAAAAAAATTGCATAATCCACAGGACAAGTAAAGTTCATTTGTAGGTGTTTGAAAACAATGGTCTGTTTGTATTAGACGAAAGCTATATTGCTGGTTTAGATTGAGTGGCAGAGATGACTGAGTGTTGAGAGGTAAGCTGTTTTGATCCAAGGCACAAAGTAACCTTCATATGCCAATAGTCCAGTCCAAATTCTCTCATCAGATGTTTATGCTTCATAGCCAGATTGTATCAATCATTTGAACAGATTATCAGATATAATGCACTGGTGTTGCTTTCACACATTTACTGCTATTTTGAATATTTTAACATCATATGATGACATCTATGTGAGTTACCAGGAAAAACTGTTATACAAAAATCATCTATTTGCTGTGGCTCTACATGAAATTGGCATTCATGGTTCTCTGCAACTCCCCATTCTGCATACATCTAAGCAATGTTTATCACCTTAAAATCCCTCCCAGTATTTTTTGTCCTGAGTATGACGATAAACTACATCCAGCAGCAAGGCTTCTAATCAGGAGATTGGAGGTTTGAGGAGTATGGAACCACCTATTAATTGCTATTGTTCCCATGTTCACCCTGACCCAGTGTAGTAGCACCTGTTAGATCCCCAGCTATGGGCAAATAGTAAAACCCCAAACAAAATACATTTTATAGCAAAATGACCAACAGTACTTTTATCTTTTCATATCAAGTTGAATCCAGTTTCCTATATGGAGTTTACTCAATTAATATCGTGAAGGTATTTTTATGAAAATAAAAAGGGTGAGAAAGAAAGAGAAACTAAATAAATGTAAATTGAATGCCAGAGATGACATGTATAAATCATTTTAGTGTGACATATCGGCAAAATATATAGTAGATTTAGAGCAGTCATTGCTTTCACTGCTCTCTTCACAATCCATGAAGAGATTTAAACCCCGAATAAATCCACTATCAGATTAAGAAAACCCAAGATAAAGAAATCTATCTAAAAGCTCTAGAGACAGACATTTCTTGTAACATATCTTGTCAACCCTTTCTGTGGATATGTGTTCAGTAATGTATGATTCCTGTAAGAAGACTTTGTAACTGGAGGTGAGAGAGATGTTTCACAAATCTCCTGAGGAATGTATATGTTGCTCTTGAAACAAAGAAATTTTTTGCAAGTTACCTTGTCGACCACTTGGGAGATCTTAAATTTATACAGATTTTGCAAGGACAAATAAATGCAAGACTTTGTCAGATTACTGATTTTGCCAAATGCACCAAAATAAAATAAATCTAAATTTATGATGAACTTCTGATCTATCATTCTCTTATCACTTGAGTCTGTTTGGCATTTGTATGATGTTCATAAAGAAAATGATAGGGTAAGGCAGTGAGACGAAGGATGAGTTTAATGCTGTGATTGAGGGGAGAGAGCCTTGGCAAAAGTAGAAAAACTGCTGAAAGCTACAAAGGAGAGGAAGTTTTGAAGAAACATGGTGTCCTGAAAGAAGCCTGGCACAAAGCCAAATTAGAAAGTGCTTTGAAAAATCAGAATTTTAAATACTGGATTCATTTGAGCTCAAACACAATCCTCTGAAAAGACAAGGTTGACTGTTGATAAAGAAGTCTATCCCAAAACTTGAGGGATAAAAAAATTTCTTGCAATGGCTAAATTTAGATGAGTGGAATGCTGATTTTTGCAAGCATCAATAATCGCAAGACTTTGTCAGATTACAGATTGTACACTTGAGAAAAGTTGTTCAAAACATGTTAAAAACAAGAGTAGTAAAAAGAATAAGATCAATTGTTCAAACTCCTGCAATGAGGTGGATATGTGTGTTCAGTAACATGAGACTTGTGCAAAAATCTTTTTAATTTAATTTTTAAGACATATTTTTACTTTTTCACTCTTATTTGGAATGAAAGCTTTAGTTGCCTGCATATGAAGAAGGCTTATGATCACATCAAACATTTTGGGGGATGCCAACAATGATATCAGTATCAAAAGCTCTTGGGACAATCACAGCATGTAAACAAATTGTTATTATTGTGGTGGTTGTTGTATTCCAATTTGTGATCACTAATGATTTCGGTACTCGCTATAACAATGTCAGCATGAGAATATGAATTGTCCTCTTGCAGTTTCTTCTTGCAGGATAAAATTGAACACTCAATCACACTGTCAAATTAGTTAAAAATCAGAAAAATGAAAGGAAATTTGGATTAGAAAACTTAACCATAATAAATATAATTATATCAACACAACTGATGCTTCATTACAATTCTTCATCTTTTTTTCCCCATAATGTTTGTTTTATTTTTGTTTTAATAAACTCTAAGATAACTCCATTATTTATTTTTTTAATTGTTCTTTTCAGGATGTAGGCAATCATGACTCTATACAGATTATTTTTTGTTTATTATCTTTGAATTGTTATGAATTTTTTGAGGGAAAATGGTGTTGACCACAGTTTAGAATTCAGTATTTCTTTTCTCTTGTACTGGTTGCTGCTTAAAGCTAGATAACTCCATCTACCCTGCTATTTAATGCATAGCTATAGGGAGAAGAGATGGATTCATTGTTTTCCAAAGGCATAAGTGAATACAACAGACTAGCTTGGAATTGCAACTTGGCTCAGCAATTCTGTGTCTATATTTGTACATTTTCTGCACATTGTAAGTCCGTCAGTAAACAAACAAATTGATTAACTTGATTTTATGAGCAAAGCTTAAAATATTTTGGAAAGGAAGCTCTGACTTTTCAAAATCTTCTACAAAGTAATTATTAAGCAATTAATAGATTTTTTAATCTGATGTGATTCCTTATTACTATAAACGTTATATCTAGTGGGTACACATGTTTGAGTAGTGGACATGAATCAAACTAGGGAAACCATTTTAAGCTAGGTGTGCTTTGCCAATTTGGTTACTAGAGGCCATCATGGCAAAGCAAGACTCAACTCTATTTGGTAGAACTTCTCAATATCTAAGCAGGTTGACATTAATTTCACTTTTGTTAATAAAAAAGAATCCCAAACCCCAAAAATTATTATGGGTCTACTGAAACACATATATCTACTAAATATAACATGTATACTAATAAGAAATATTAGATTTAAAAAAAATATAATTCCTCTTTTTTTCTTTTCTTTTTTAATCCAAAATAAACAAAAGAAACAGATGTCTACTCAAACACATGTACATACAACATTTATATGAAATATATTACTAAAAAGAAAACGTTGCTTACTTCCCTTTACTCCCAAGCTATGATCTAAAGGCTAGGGTCGTTATCACTTTCTGCTTTTTTTATGTGAATAAGTCAGCAACAAAACAACCACTTTCTTTTCTTCTTTTATGTAAGAAGACTGTAACTGAACTGATTAAATGTTATTTTAAGAATATATTTTTTACAAGTTGGATAAGAGTTGAATATTAGTTATCAACATTAAAGTTAGAACCACCAAGTAGGCAAGACACAAGACAAATGCAGTTAGATGTATAAATGAAAAAAAAAAACACATTTATTTTAAATTACAGTTTTACATATTTGCATATACAAAGACACGTACGAATAGACAACCAATTTTATATATGTAATTATACATTTCAAATGGACATAAACTCAAATTTTATGCTTTATATATGAGATGAAAAATTAATGACTGGCTGGGTTGTCAATTCCTAAACAAGCCTGCCTACGTCAATAAAATTTTTTGAAATTTCAAGCCAAACAATCAAACACCACAGAGGAATGAATGTTGATGTTGCAATGAATATTTTATTTACAGTTTTCCTTTTTCATTAGAAAATGGCTGAAAGATTTTTGTAATTCATTTTTCTTTCTCCACTTTTAGATGTATTACCCCCTCTTTGGTAATTATTTTTTATCTACATACAAATGTTTTACTGCTTCAGATTGCCATTTGTGTGTGTGTGTGTGTGTTATCATACATATGTCTACATGTGTATGTGTTGTACGTATTTTATCATACATGTTTTTTTATCGTGTTTTTTATCATATATGTCTGTGGTATCATACATGTACATTATTGTGTGTGTATATGTTGTGTAATGAAGTTCTTTTATGGAATTATTCATATGCAGTGGTTATACTTATGTACTGAAGATATAGGGATGTGAAATTTAAAGATTTTCTGGCCTTTGACATATCTTGACACACTCAGCTGATTTCATTTAGTTTCCCAATGTTTTTGGTTTTTATTACTATTGTTTTTTTTAATATCTCACAATGCGATGACAGAAGATTTGTATGCTGAAAATAGGAGCAAACATATTTTAGACTAAAATCATTTATTAACAATGTTATATAAATTTAATGTCCTAATTAAATATAATAAATGTAATCCAATATTTTTAAATATTGTAAACAAGATGTAACAAAATGTTAAACCTAACCCCAGTGCTAAACTACACATTTTTAAGAGTCAATTTGTTTTCTAGTTATTTCTGTAATCATAAAAAAGTACATTTGACAAAATAAGTTAGCATAACAATAGTTACTTTATTTTTAAACAATAAAATAAAAAGTTACTTTCATATTTTGCTTCATGCTATATTTTGCTTTCAGAACTCATAGTTTGGATATAGTTTTTGTTTCATTAAAATTGTTATTATATGGGTAATTAATTCAAAGATTAAAATGTATATAACAGTTTATACATCCTTGTTAATGAGGTGGGAAGTAAAGGATCTGAAGCTCCACCAAATTATATATTAATTCTAATGAGACTTTAGTAAAGAAAAAATATACCAAAATAAAGAGGATTAACTTTTTCATCCAAACTAATTATGCTCTTAATCTCTACTTTTCTCTTTGAATTTCTTAAGCTGACTACAGCAGTGAACTACCACAAACTGAAATTAAAAATATCTTCATTCCCTGTGGAATGACAAAATTTGAAATAGGCCTTCAGTTCTGGCCATAAGTTGCACTATGACATGGCCTGAAGTAAAGAATAAGCAAATGTGTTTTTTGCTTTAGCAAGTTTCAGCCCAACATTTTTTGTTGAATTGAAAACAAAGAAAAATATATTGTCAAGAATTAATGTAAACCTTGAGGGTTTTGAAGAGACTATTCTTCATCAGATTTCATAGACAGGCAATACAGAATCACTAAGAACTTTACCAAATAATAAAAACCACATCACTTGATGACTTTCAACAGCAGCAACAACGGAAATGGATAGCACATGTAACTTGGAGAAAATGACATAATCAAGATGTTGACTTTCCATGCTACATCAAACAAAAGGTTAGGAAGGAAACCCTCATCAATATTAGAAAGAATGAAAACAGTGGTCTTGAGAAACCTATTTTCCTGCAAAAATATTTTAACAAAGATTTTATTAATTTCAACTGAGAGCAGTACTGATTGCTTGATCAATGAATGCAAAATGTTTCCTTGTAAGGAAACAGCCAATATTACCAGCTAATATTAATAATACAGATATTACCAGAGAAAGATTTTATAAATTTCTATCAGCAGTAATGGTAGGTGTTCAGTCATTGAATGCTGAATGTTTTCTTGTAAGGGAATGGCTAATCTCACTATAATAATTACCATAGATTGGTGCCACAGAATCACAAAAAAATTTACCAAATAACAAAACCATATCATTTGAAGACTACCAAATCGGTGTCACATGTAACTGACTTTTTACATTACTTCATACAAAAGATTAGGATGAAAGCACTCATCAATATTAAATAGAACAATAGCAGTGGGCTTGAGAAATCAATTTTCCTGAAAAACTTTAAAACTTGAGAAAAATTATATAAATTTCAACTGACATAAAACTGTTTACTTAATGAAAAGCAAATGTTTTCTTATAAGCATACTTTCTTATACCTTGTCAGTCAGGGGTCTGGGGATGTAACTAATAGAGGTTAGAAATTTGTTGCAAATCTATAGTTGGGTGACACATTCAAAAGAAGTTGGTACTGTTTGTGTCTTCCATTTTAAAATGTATGTGGAAGGTATGATGCATAAAAGTTGCAGAGGATATCATTGATTAAATTGACACCCAACTCCCTGACTTGTAAGAGAGAGAATGAGAATAACTTTAAACATATCTAGTGGATACTCTGTATTTGAGTAGACATTTCATTTATTTATTAAACAGTATATTTATTTATTTTTGTCTACCAGCCTGAATATTCAAGAAATCTTATTAAATAAAGCTATGCACTCTCCAGCAGGATTCAAACCTGCATCCCAAAAATAAATAAATATACTGTTTAATAAATAAATGGAACATCTATTCAAATACAAGTATCTACTAAATATAACATTGAAAGTGATAAAATCTGTCATTAATAAATAAAAATCCATTACATCTTTAGAATATATACTGGATGCACATCGTTTTCGACATACGAGGGTCAAGCTGCTCAGTTCTTGGAACCAACAGCCAGATGACCTGAACATATCATTTGATTATAGTGGTTACAGCTTGTGCAGAACCAACCACACTTTTTGGAAGAGCTGAATACAGAACTTGTTCACAATATGCCATAACGTCCCCAAGTGACCCGTCACAAGTTTTGAATTCAAAGTTGTTAGAATATATAATTGGCTCTCCTTTTACAAATGTTCATGGCCTGAATTTGAGATCATCTATGTGCCATGTCCTTTCAGGACATAGTTGATCATGGCTCTCCACAAATTCCTATCTTGTGTGGTTCTTAGCAGTTTTTCTCCTTTTAAGGTCCCCAATATTCATTCATGCAAGCTTATCAGGTAACTGGCTCACTGCCTTTTTCTCTCTCTCTTGCCCTCAAGATACCCTGTAAGGGTTAAGTTTTCTAAACTCCTTCCTCATTATGTGTCTAAAGAATTTCAGCTGCCTTTTTGCTGATTCTGCATAAAGGTGTTCCTTCTGCTGCCATTTTATTTATTTTTTATTTTTTAAGACTTTGTTGCTTCCCACTACATCCATGGAATTTTCAATGTGCTTCTATAGAACCACATTTCTGCATTCTCAAGTTTTTTTTCCCCTCATCCATGAGGAGACTGTCCAACATTCACTGCTATATAAGAGGATGGATAACACATATCTAGCACTTATTTCTTTGTTTCTAATGTAAATTTTCCCCATACTAAACTCATTCCTTTTTCCCCCCAAAGAAAAAAAAATGTATAATAAAAAAAAAAAAATTAAAGTTGAAGCCATCTTAACAACTTGTATATATATTGTGTGGTAAAAATATTAAATAATAATATAAAAAAACAAAAGTTGACTGCTCCTAACTGATAAAACGGGGGGGGAGGGGTGAAGAGGTTGTGTGTGTGTGTGTGTGTGTGTGTGTATATATATATATAGGTTAGTGCTGATAAACCGCAGTAGTTGGTGTCCAAAACTTCTATCCACAGTTTAGATCAAAAGTGAGCCATGATGTCAGGATTGCCAGCTCAGACAACCAAAACAAAACTTGTCAAGTTTATGGAGTTATCTGTGAAAATGGGTATTGAATATGCATTTTGCATGCTTTATTATTTTAGAATATATATATCCTCAAATCTGTCTGTCCTGTGCTTTATACTAAATTCTCCCAGCTGACACATGAAAAAAAAAACATAAACAATGAATATAGAACATTATTTTATTCTTTAACGGTTGCTTATATGATTTGCTAAAAAGATTTTATAAGTAAATATTTATTTGGATAAACTAATTTTGGCACAAGGCCAGGTTTATAGAGTACCAGCTTGTTAGCATTGAACTGTCATCAATTTTCTTCTTTACCTTTATTGTTAAAGGTTTCATTGAGGTATACTTTAAGAGATGTTAACCTACATCCAGAAATGCTATGATTTGAGAATTTATTGCAAATCCACAGATAACAAAATTAGAAATAATTTTTTCTCTTCTATTTGTATATGCACATATCCGATTATATACGTCGCTTGGCATAAATAAACAAATGAATTCATCTGTTTCTTATGTTCTATTTTTCTGTTGGTTTTTTTCAAAATTCTTTGAAGCTTATCAGGACTCCATTGAAAATCTGCTGTTTCTATAAATATCACATGAATTTTAAAATAACACCATTCCTATCTGTAACTTTTCCAGAGAGGTGCCGACCATTGATTCTTTATTGATTGTCCAGCATTTGACTGGACAATGTCATTCAGAAACCATGTTTTCTATCAGCTTTCTTTATTCATTAGCATTTCCTATTCTTGTATAGTGTCTTGTGTTAAAAGTCCAGTGTTGCCAAGACATAACAATTTCAGATAAGTATGTATCATTGAATACCAAATTACTCTTTCCTCTTTGCTTTATTTGTCTTTAATGACTAATAAAAAAACAAAACAAATTGGTGCTCTTTTATTAGAAGAGAAAAAAAGAACAAAATATTATTCTAATGAGGTTTAGATTTTCATCATTGAATTTAAACTTTAACTTTATTTTTTTAAAATTCAATCTAATATTCTCATCAATTTTTTGCTCAATAGGAGTCTATGGGTTGATGCCATTAATATAAGTAGGTAAAGGTTCGCCCACTCATTTTATATATATATATATATATATATATATATATATAATGAAATGGATTAAATCTGACAAATATTTCAATATATTTTCTGTTTATGCATTATTTTTATGGATACAACTTATAAGTAAATGCTCTGTTTTTCATTAAACAGTATCAATTACATTTACCGACCTGAATGTTCAAGAAATTTTGTAGAAAATGTGTTCTCCGACAGGAATCAAACCTGTATCCCATGTGGTTTCTGTCTGTCGGAGAATGCATATTTTTTATGAAATTTCTCAAATATTCAGGTCGGTAAATGTAATTGATACAGTTTAATTAAAAACAGAGCATTTACTCAAATAAGTTGTATCCGTAAAAATAATATATAAACAGAAAATATACTAAAATATTTGTTGGATTTAATCCATTTCATATATGTTGTCATTGTTTACGTTAGGTTATGTTTCAGAGCAGAAATGATATATTGAGAAAGATTGTAGAAGATGTGTGTTTATAAGCAGTAATTTGAACTTTGCTAACTGGAAGTTCTCTGTAGCAGAATGGTTAACAGCATGTCGTGCCAAATGATGGTTTCCTTATGGGATACAGGTTTGAATCCTGTTGGAGAATGCATATTTCTCAAACATTCAGCCCAATAAATGTAATTAATAATGTTTCATTAAAAACAGAGCATTTACTCAAATAAGTTGTATCCATAAAAATAAACAGAATATAATGTTAATCATTTCACCCCAGGCAAGGCATTAAAGATACAACAAGGATTTACTGAATATGAAAGAATAAGAAAAAGAAAAACATTAAGAAGTGAGAACAATATAAGAGTAATCAAGAAGACAGTAAATAATGATTAACATAGCATTAAAATTTTTGAAGATCAAAGTTGGCTGGAAAGCAAGAAGCCAGAAGAGTTCTATAAGTGAGAAGTTGGAGAAAAGAAACTGTTAGCACAGAACTTTGTTACATCTAGTCAATTCGATTGTAAAATTGAGATGTTGTTGCCAATCCAGTATTTCACTTATATTCATAAAGTCAAGGTTCCATAGAAAAAAGTTCATGAGAACAATTACCATGAAAGGATTTATAGAAAAGACACAGGGAAGCTATATGACAGTGGGGAAAGATATATAAACTATATACACTGCATGGAATTTGCTGTTGGCGTCTTTGAAATATCACTCTCTCTCTCTTTAACTTTTATAGGGTAGTAATAACTATAGAGCTGTTACACTCATTGCTAATGTTATAATGACCCAGGTTTTGAGTATACTAGCCTTGTTCAAACTATTGATCATGCCAGATTACAGGCTATCTCCCAGAAACTGTAACTAAAGTCTTTTCAGTATAGTTACTGTATAAATCACAGGTGGGCTCTGGGTGTTGAACACATATCAAATGTAGGGATTGGCTAGCCACCCTAGCAGACAGGTGTGCTTAGAAACAAATAGCTGGCTATTATTATATCTAATTATCTATCTAGTTTTGTAATATATTCAACTGTGTGTCTTGATTACAGAAGGTCATTGTTGTACATGCTGGATCACATGATTTATGTATGCACATGGTCATGTATTTTAAACATGAAGACAAAGTGGCCAGTGCACATGCAGGAAAGAGCTGTTTGGTTGGAGATGGGGGTAAAACGACATCTGTTCTTTGTTTGACTCAAGAAACTCTTTCCTTGATTTCCTTTAACTCACATACCATGTAAAGCGGGACTCTTAAACCATGACTACAAAGACAAAAACTAAAGTATATTGGTGTTGCATTAAACTTAAAATTGGCTGTGACTGACCATTCCAAAATATATTACAGTATCATCAAGTTACAGGCTAGCATAACCATTATTTATATAAAATTAGTAGACAAGTTAAAATCCTGAATAGAACTGTGCATATTTTTAACCCATCCAGCTTTCATTTGTCTTCATTTTTCTCCAGGTGTACAATCTGTATGAAAGAAGGGGTTGGCTTCCATTCTGTAATGGAAATATTGACAATATGCTGCTGAGATTAATCTAGTTCAGCAACTATGTAACAGATTGTTTCTTTTTTTGTCATTCTAAAAACAATTGACACAGCTGGTTTTAAATCTCGATTTGGAGTTTGCAAGTACATTTGAGTAATATATTTAAACCCTTTCCAATTCATTGTATAATTATGTACAATTTTTTTTTTTTTTTTTTAATTGTTATCATCCCATCCCATGCAATGCAGTAAAGCCACTAAGACACAATGGGTTACAGGGTGTACAAGACTTAGAAACAGAAACATTACTAATGAGCGGGAAGAGAAAAGAGTAATAAGGAGAACCTGTCTCTCACTTTTACCTTTAAAGTCAAAATAAGAATAAATAATGTTCACACTTCAGCCTATTTAATGTTACTTGTGTATAACATCTTACATTTCAACATGGTCAACAATGAAAAAACTTCAACAGATCATTGATAATTATCAGCAAAGAAAAGAACAACATTAAGATAATTCTGTAACACACACACACACACACACACACACACACACACACACATTGTTTATTATTACCTACTAACCTTATCAACCCATATCACGATCATAGTCCACAACCTCATGTCACAGTTAATTGTAAATGCCATAATTCTTTCCATGACGGCATTAGTATGGGCTTTGCCAGTGCTTCATATGGTTTTGAATTCAGTGTTGTCCTTCTCTTAGACTGATTGCTAAACATAGCTAGAGAGTCCATTTTGCTTTGCTATTTAACCCATAGCTGGGGGGGTAGATTTCCTTTCTTAAGGGTATTTGTGTGAAAGTTAATATAACAAACTTGGCTCTCATTCTTCTTATATTTTTCTGTGAAGGCTAGAATATCATGGGAGCCACATAAAGAATAGGTCCAGTAGTCTGAATCTCTCTTGAAATATTTTTAATCTAATTCTGATATCATGTCAAAAGAATTTAAAGTTATGGTCCCTGCCAGATTAAACTGTAAATTTTGTTTTCACTGAGGGTAACTTTTTTTTCTTTTTAGATTTCCTTCAGGAATAGAACGAAATTCTAGATCTTTTTTGTGGGATTGTTGAAACCGTGCTTCAACTAGGTCATAGCTCTCTCTTTCTCTCTCTTGTCTATGTTTACTCAATTAGTGCTAAAACTTATCTTCATGCTTCTGTTAATTCTTGTTATAATATTTAAAAAAAAAAAAAAGAAAAGGTGGTAAGATTACTACCAAGCTTGACCTAAAATAATGAATGCAACTTATTTTTTAACATCTTATTTTCAAATTTAATTTTGCACCCAACTAAGCTACTCGTGTCTTGTTTTTCAGGATCCAACTGAAGACCAGTTTCTATATTCAATCGTAACAACCTTGTGAAATGTCACTGTTGGCTTTAGACTTGATTTGTTCACTGATACATCACCTTCAGTGAACATAATTTCTCTGCTCAAGGTATGAATTTTATTATACAAAGACACTAACAAAATGACCAATTTTTATAGCACTGTTAATGAACAGGTTTTTTTATTTTCTGTCTGCATGTGTGTATGGGTGTCAATAATTTGGGATGCTGTCATTGTTTAATTATGAAAAATTCATCAGCATTAAATGAAACTGAATCCTGATTTACATATGCACAAGTAAAGTTTGGATGATAATCTGATGGAATAGTAAATTATATAAGACAATTTGAAAAATTTCAATTTTGACATGTTTTGCTGATTTAATTGGTGTCATCAGAAAAAGGATTTTATTTCAGCAAAATTTGCATTTGCAGCACAAAATGTGATTCATGTTAAGCAGCTGAATCTATTATTTATTATAAAAATTTAAATATTTTTCTGAATGATATTGTTATTCCTAATAGAAATTATATTGATGAAAAAATTCAATTTTTTATGAGTAATTTCTATTTTTCTTTCTAAATGGTATTTAAAATAGTTGAAATTTAGTTTACAGCTAAAAACAAATCGGAGCAAACATATTTTACAATACAAAATGAATGAAAAATCATATAAGAACGCAGCTATTTAAAGTTAATATCTTAATTAAATTCAATAAATTTAATCCAATATTTTAGATATTGTAAATGGGTTATATAAAACATTAACTCCACTGATAAGCACCACATATTTTAAAATCAATTTTTTCTACTTCTATAATCATAAAAATGTATATTTATGACAAAATAAGTTAGCATAATAGTTACTTTATTTCTAAACAATAAAATAAAGTAATTTTGATGTTTATTTTGTTTCATGTCATATTTTTCTTCCAGAAATCATAGTGATGGATTTGAAGCACCACCGACTTATATACTAATTGCAATAAGACATTAGTAAAGAAAATATATACCAAGATAAAGTTGAATAACTTTTAGAGCTAAATTATGCACTTAATCACTGTTTTTTTCTTTGAATTTCTTAAGCTGACTACAGTATTGAACTATCACAAACCCAAATTGAAACTAAAAATAGATGCTTCTAGTAGAATATTTGAGATAGGCTCCAGGTTTGGGCATGAGTTGCACTATGAATTGGCCCTTATTAAAGAACAGCATGCTGAAGATGGAGGTGTCTCTCTCTAGGTAGCATCTTTCATATTGCACAAAGAAAATAAGGGTCATGGCCAATTCCTTATACTTGAGGTATCCCAAAAGGTAAGTGCTCATGCAACTGAGCAATTTTTATTAGCAGTCCCATATACAAATGTTATTCATACTTTAAACCTATTCTGCCATATTCCATTAAAATGGTCATGTATATAAATGGCTTTCTTTTGCAAATCTATATCATTGTGAACAAGCTTACTTTTATATTCTCCCTAAAGGGTACTGTTTGTTGGTTGCCTTTTAAATGCTAATTACAACACATAGTTTTGGTTAATTGCAGAATTGCATTTATTATACGCAAGAGTATTTAGCAGAAGTGGCTACATGAATGAAAGAATGACTCCAAGATAGAAAATGGATATTTCCAGATAGAGGAAACTGATTGAATTACATAAAATATGTGTGGGCTTACATTAATTTTCTGTCTGGGGGATTTACAACAGTGTTGTTAGAAATAAATATGGAAAAGGAAAATGGTGCTGGTTACTACTACGTTTTTGAGCACACCTGCTTACCAAGGTAGCAAGCAACACACCATTCCAGATACCTGCTCAAACCACCTGTGGTTTCTACTACAGCAATGCTGAGTGAGTCTTAGTTACAGTTTCTTGGAGAGACTGCATAATTTGGCATAATCAATTTTTTTTTTACAAAGCCAGTATGCTTAAACATTCAGCCATAATGACTTGTGACTTTGTGCTAACATGACTATTGACAACTTTTGAACAGATCTGTCTACTCAGTTTAACTCACAAGGCTTGGGTCAACCTGTGGTATAGTTTTCAGGCGCTTTCCAAAGTTGATGCACACGGGGATCACCTCCCCAGGCTGATAACAGGAATCCCCTGGCAAATTGACTCTGGGGAGATTCAAACCTGGAACTCATGGTCAGAAAGCAAACAGTCTAACCATTTGACCATACACCTATCGTATCAATATATTACTATAAAAACTTGGCCTGTTTTTGCGAGATAAAGGCAGAATGCAGATCACTGCATTTCATTTAGTGTACCATTGTGTTATGTGTCTCTGTCTATCTCTCCTTAATTCTGTTAGCTATTTCTCTACCATTCACCTTCCTCTCAAGACTGTGGTGTACTTGATAGCATTTCTGATAATATAGACAAAGCCATCTCTCTACATCTGTTTGCACATATATTCGTGTTCAGTAACTTTAATGTCTACCATACCACATGGCTTAAACACTTCTTATCTTGCACCTCCTGTCAGTGGAACTCCCTATCACTTGCTTCCCTGATAGCTATAATCTTCAAATATTCAAATGTAATGTCAGTCGACATCTTCTGATGCCTTGACCTTCGTACCTGTCCTTCTCTTTATTCTTTTCTCTTTCCTCTTTTACTCTCACTCTCTGTAACTCCTTGCGTGCTAGTGGAACTCATGTCTTGCTTGGGGTGATTTGCTTAAAAAAAAAAAAACTCTCAGAAAATATCAGCATGTAACTTCAGAAGTGACTTTTGAGCAAGAGCAAGAAATTTTTGCCTTACACACATTATCAAACACCATATCCCATTTACATGATTTTTTATTTGTTATAAGCAGCTATATTCAGATTTGATGAAATCTTAAGCAACACATCTACCGATATCAGTGTGCCTTAAAAAGATAATAATCAACTGTATTCAAATTTAACTAAATCTTAAGCAACTACGCTATTGGTGACAGTGCAGTGGCTTCTTCTTCCCTGTGCCTCATCCCTTCAAGATATATATGCAATCATGACTCTCCACAACTTCCTATCCCTTCTGTCCCTTAGCAGTTTTTCTCTCTTTGCTAAGGCCCTTTGACCATCCATTCATACAAGCTCATCAGGTAGCTGGCTCACTACTTTCCCCCATCTCTATTGCCCATAATATGTCCCAAGACAGTGAAGTTAGGAAACTTCTCTTTCCTCATTATGCGTTGAAGTAATTTCAGCTACCTTTCTCTGATTTTGAGTGTAAGTGTTCTTTCTGTTGCCATTTTAAAAAAAATAATATCCTTGTTACTTGCTCCATTCACGGATTATTCAGTATCCTTCTGTAGAACCACATTTCTGCTCCCTCTAGTTTTTTCCTTAACTGTGGGGAGATTATCCAACATTCAAAAGGATGGATATCAAATAGCAATGCAGAACTCTCTCTTTTTGTTTCTAATGATATATTCCTGTTTCTCAGCCCCTTGCTTAGTTTGTTTCCCTGACAAATACAATCTCCAACGGTTTAAGTGTAGCGTCAATTGACATCTCCAGTTGCCTTGATCTATCCACTTCCCTTCTCCACATCCTTTCATCTTTCATTCCTATCTGCTCTCGCTCCAAATCTTCTGTAACCCCCTTGCCTTGATCGACCCACTGTCTTTCTCTTTCTCCACATCCTCTCCTTTACCACTCCTATCTGCTCTTCCTCCAACCCTTCTATAACCCCATGCGTGATAGTGGCCTCCAGCCTTGCTTGGGGTGATACGCTTAAAAAAACAAAACTTCTTTTGCTAGTCCAATGCATGTTCGGATCTCAGTGACACATTTTCCATCCTCTGTTAAAACATTTCCCAGATACTTAATCTTCTCAGTGTGTTTTAAGCAACTAAAATAAAAAAAGAATTAAAAAATATGCAACATTAAACAGTTACTAAATACTTTATTTTATAGTCTTCAAGAATTCTACTAGTTTAGTTACATGTAATACCTGTCTTTCATATTAATATACAGATAAGAAAACCATTTCAATATAACCCAAGCATAGAAAATTTAAGCAACTTTGAGTACTGATTCATGTGCAAAAATTAAGTAATACAGGTACTGGTCAAAATCTTAAGTTTCTTATAAAAAGAAAGTTATGTACTAATGTCTACTTTTAATGAATCGACCTATATCAGCATGAAATCAATTCCAAAGTGTGATTTTAGTCCAGAAATGAATCTTTGTCATTTTCCACCAATGTATTGACTGTATTAAATATTGAAGTAAAATTGGAACTATTTTTTTCATTGGATGAATTTTTCAGGTACCATCTTCTTTAGAATAAATAATTGTTGTTAGATTTAATGCTACTTTTGTATTAGTACCATTCAGAATAGTCCTCGCACCTGCAGTAATATAACTAGTGCTAACTGGAAACAATCAGTCAACTTTGGGGTGATAGAAAACTTGGACAAGATGGCGAGATATTTTATTTGTGACTGGCATTTATATTCAGCCTGTCAGCATCTCCATGCATACAAAAATAGTGGCCGAAAAAATGACAGTTCTGAAAGTGTTCAATTATCTCTTTTCACAGGATATATGAATAATGTGTCCGAAAGGAAATTACCTATATTGATAAGTGAATAGAAAGATTGTGCAATATTGGATTTTTGCAGTAATCAGTAGCTGGAGACTTATTTGGTATCTCTTTGTGATTTCCAATGTTCGCATATTACTGAGCAGTACTCAACTTCCATTTTTACCTTCTGAGAATCTAACACCTTTTCATCATTGAAACTTTGGACTTGGGAGTATAAGTACTAATATTACAACAAATGTTACTGAATATCATATTCCTCTTTTAAGAAAATCTAAATCAATGAAGAAAGCAAAAATGTGTGGAATTTTGATAATAATACTATCTAGTTTGATATTTAAAAAAACATAGCTGCAAAAACTACTTTGTCACTTTATTCTCTTATTATTCTTAAGAAGGGTCCCAAAATTACAAGCTATTATTCTGCTGTCAATGGATACTAATGTAAAGAAAGTGACTTTGAAAATGCCACAGTAATTTGAATATTCGACTGATAAAAACTGCTCAGTTTATTGAAAAATGAATAATTCTGAACTAGAGAAAGAAATAAAATTCTATCCAAATTTTGAGGATAAGTTCTCATTATTTACATTTGGATTGATGTCCTCATCTTTATTGTCTTTATTACATTTTGACTGTTGTACTCCCCACCAGCCTTCTTCAGGTGTCTGTCAATCTGAATAACTTCATAGAATTTGAAACTTAAACATTTATTTGATGGCAAAGTAATTGGGAATTCAATCTCTGGACAAGGTAGTACCAAATTGGGCTTACTTTGTTGGTTGGGGTCATGAATAAGCAGAATGCATTCCAGTGCAGTAGGATAGCCGCTTCTCCCTAAAAATAGGCCACCTATTTACTATAACCTATGTTTACCTTTTTTGGCTTTCATTGCAAATTAGACCTATGTGTACCTATCTATTCTTTATCAAAATGACAGAATTTGGCATTAAGTAACCTGGAAAATGTTGGTGTGCTGTAAAAGAAACCAAATATACTCTGACTCAATGGAAACAGGGTGAGCAAAAACTGAGCAGTATGAAAGAAAAGAAAACAAAAGGTTACTAAGGAAGCCTCCATCAATAATGTAAAGAGAAATAATAGTTTGTGGATTTAAGAAATTTATTTTACTGAAAAAACTATTTTAAAAGAAAGATTTTATAAATCTCAACTGAAAGTAGCACTGATTGCTTGGTCAATGATTGTTGAATGTTTCCTTATAAGGAAACAGTTAATATTGCACTTGCAACAAAATTTTGTGCAGCAGCAGTTTCTCACTGCTGTAACATTGTTTCCTTATGCCTTTTCTATAAATATTTTCATGGTAATTGTTCTGAGCTTTCCTATTTTGTACCACAATGTTATGTATTTAAGCACAGTACTAGATTGGCAGCTAGGTCTCTGCATTCTACTATTAAAATTACTAGATATAATCATAAATGCTATGCTAGGAGTTTCTTCTCTTGCACTTTTTCTGGAACTGTCTTTGGGCCACTTGCTTTCAAAAATTTTAATGCAATGTAAATCATTATCTTCTGTCTTCTTAATTCCTATTCTTTTTATTGTTCTTTCTCCTTAACAATGTTTTTCTTTTATCATATTCTTTCACACTGAGAAACCTCTCATGTCTAATGTCTTTATTGAATGTTTTCAGTGGATAAATTCTGATACTTCGTCTGTGTGCCATGTCACTTCAAGACATAGGTGATCATGGTTATAGACAATTTCTGTCCTTTGTATCTCTAAATAAATTTTGTCTTTTTGTTATCACTTATAAACATTTCTCCACTGTCCATTTAATAGGTAGGTAAAGCATTTCATCTATCCCTCTTGCTTTCAATCTGTCCTATGAGTGTCAAATTTCCCAAGTCCTTTTTCCTCATTATGTGTCCTAGAAATTTCAACTATCTCTTCCTGATGTTAAGTATAAGTACCCTTTTTGTTTCCATTTTCTCTAAAACTTCATCATTGCTCACATGTTCAGTCTATGGTATCCTCAGCATCTCTCTATAGAATCACATTTCTGTTGCTTCAAGTCTCTTCCTCAATTTTTAGGGGATTGTCCAGCATTCACTGCCATATAGAATGACTGATATTATAAAAAAGTTCAATACTCTTTTCTTTGTTTCTAATGAAATTTTTCTATTTCTTAATACTTTGCTTAGATTTTAAAAGGCATCTTTCACTATCCCGATGCACCTTTGGAATTCAGTCACACTTTCCATCCTCTGTAAAAAAAAAAAAACAAAAAAAAACATTACTCAGATATTTAAATGCTTGTAGCTGTTTAATTTTGGTATATTCAATTTGTAGTTTCCTTTCTGTTTCTTCTATCAACACAGTGTCATCTACATATCTTATATTGTTAAGATTGTGGCTGCTGATAAAGAATCCTGGTGAATGTATTTGTGGCTGGATATTGGGTAGAGATGAAAAAATTACTGACAAAAACTCCATCACTATTTCCATGTACATGTGTGTGTTCCACCAGTTTAGACCTTTAAAGCGAAGACATAGCAGGCTACTTCCACTGAGTTGAATTACCTCCATTTCCCCATATTTCAAAATGTAAAGCGAAAGTTCCACTCTAACAGCTTTTTCCTAAGAACTGCTGCTTCGTAGAACAAACTTCCACATAGATGTTTACCTGAACACTAGGATCTTAATTTCTTCAAGTCAAGGGTCAATCGTCAACCATTTACATTATTTTTATAAATTTCACTTCCAACCACCTATTTTATTCATATCACACACCTCATTCATTATAACCATTTTAATAGTAAAATGAGTGGCTCTTGAATGGTGTACTGGGTGAAATTTAGCATAAAAACGTTTGATGGCAGTACTGGTTGGATTGGTTTCAGTAAACTTTATGATTGGTCATGTTTATCTTATGATTTACAGATGGTCATGATGCTTTATAATGATGAAATTATAGCAACAAGTGAAAGTGAAATTAAGTGTAAGGATAATTGTGTGTGATTAAGATGAAGGTCAAAATGTTATGGCTGTGAAATGGGTAATTACTGAAAAGATAAGGGATGGTGTTATTAAACCTAGACTGATAGCTCAAGGATTTGAGGAGACAGCCAATCTATATAAAGATTCATCAACATATTCAAAGGAAACAATTTGTATTACACTTTCCTTGATTTTCTCATCAGTAGATATAAAGGCTACATATTCCCAGATTGATGAGTCTCCAACCTCCAACTACATTTGCTTGTGGAAACTGTGCCTAGCTTGGGGGTCTCAAACATGCAGCTTGCAAGCTATCTTTGTGCAACCCAGGGGGAAACATTTTCATGACCATTATTTTTGTTAAACTTTAATAAATTTGTCCATCAACCCTTCTATGCCAGCATGCTTACTCACTGAATGAGTAAATGGCATGAAACCATCAACTCATAACACACCTGTGTTGTAGTAACAGAGGTTAGAAGGTAACTTTTACCCTGTTTAGGATAAAATGAAAGGAATTTAATTTTACTTATAAATTTGAATTCCGTAGAAAAAAATTCCTTTGTTTGCATCTTGTACTCACATATTCAACTATCATGTGTGCATCCATTTTGATTAATAAATAGCAATCAATCAGGTATATACATTACAATTATATTCAATTTTACATCCCTTTATCATTTGATTTCTGGCCAGGTCCATTACCATGGGGATGTACTCTGCCCTGGTTCCCCTCATCTCCTATAAGTGAATCTCATGCAAACTAATTTTAATGTGAGAATATGTGCTTCTACCTCTAATCCTTTTGTAGACTTGATACTGACCCCACTGGAGTTGATGCATTCCCAATTGGTAATAACCTGGCAACAGGCTTGCTTCACTTCTCTCTGAGCAAGTAATGGCTCTTTTATGTCCTTAAGTTTGAGACCCCTAATCAAGATTATACGATGCTGGAGCATAATAGATACAAAAAATGAATGTCCTTTTCTGTGAAAAGTTTTTGTTTTTTTTGCATTATAATTCCTTACATTCATTCTATAATAATGGCAAGTTTGAAGGAATGATTTGTATTTATGGATGATTTTATTTGGCTTGAGAACCTGTGTTTGAAAAGTGTATTATGATATGCTCTTGATTATGATCTTTTGAACTTAAACTGCCATTTGTAGAGATAATATTAACAGGGAACCAACTTCATTATGCATAATTATCACCTGTTCCTATGAGTTGTCAATGAGAAGTAGAGAGAAAATCTACAGGTTCTTCAATCAACTAAACTGCTTAGCTACAAATAGCAAACCTGATGTCGCCTTTTGACTGCTGTAAGTTAAATATCCTATCGCAGTT
Organism: Acanthosepion esculentum; assembly: GCA_964036315.1. Classification (NCBI taxonomy): domain Eukaryota; kingdom Metazoa; phylum Mollusca; class Cephalopoda; order Sepiida; family Sepiidae; genus Acanthosepion; species Acanthosepion esculentum. The sequence goes on along the minus strand of OZ038487.1, from coordinate 80,898,728 downwards.
ATAAACAACGAGAAAATTTTCAGGAAAATGGAAACCAAAAGGACACATAATTAGAATCAGAAAAAAAAAACAGCTGAAATTTCTAAGACACATAATGAAGAAAGAGGGTTTGGAGAACTTGACACTCACAGGATATATCAAAAGCAGAGGTGACAGGGAGGAGCAGCAGGCCACCTATTTATCAAGCTTATGTGAATGGATAGCAGAACAGGGAATGGGATGGATGGTAAAAAGTTAAATGTTACTAAAAACTACAAAGGATAGAAAGTTGTGGTGAGCCATGACCGCTCATGTCCTGAAGGGATATGGTACATATAGATAGAAAAGTTACTATGGATGACTTAAAATTAATGACTCATGGAAAATTGGAAATTTTTTTTTTTTTTTCTGAAAAGACAAAACATAAAATCCTGATCATATTCTATCATTTAAAATTCCTTGAAACTATTTTCATTAAATCAAGACAACCTTCCTTATGCAAGCAAAAGGATTGGTGGTTAAAACTGAATGTGATTGTTTATGAAAAAATATATACCTGATGTAATATATTATTATTACCGGTGTATTTTCTTTTTCATGTTTCCTTTTTAGTCAGTTGTGCATAAAAGTTTTTTTTACTTTCCATGATCGAGTTCTAATGTGTGAGGAGTGATAACCGGTTAGCTCATTCTGTTGTTCTCGTTATTTTCTATTTTTGTATTACCAACTACCGCAGTTGTTTTCCATTTTTGTCTCAAAAATAATCATCCTTTATATGGGCAGGGAAGTAAGATCAGATAGTTATGTCAACCTTTTCAGCAGACGCTAAGACACTGCTTGATTGTGCTGAAACTGCTTTTTACATTGCTGGTACAGTAATGATAGTGTTAGTCATTTTCTTACACATTCAGCCTTCAATTACTGTGTAGCCAGTGCTATTCAAGCTACACTTTTCTTCACTCACTGGACACTGGGTTAGGTTCAAAGTGTAGTATCTGTTCTTCTAGTCTCTAATGGTAATATTAGCTATTTCCTCATAAGGAAACATTCAGCGTTTATTTGAAGAGCAGTCAAAGCTACTTTCGGTTGAAATTTATAAAAATCTCTGTAGAAACTATTTTTCAGAAAAATAGGTTTCTCAAGTCAACTAGCTGTTATCACTGTTTCCAGTATTGATGGGGTCTTCTTGCTAATCTTTTGCTCCAAGTAGTGTGGAATGTCAACATCTTGATTATATCATTATTTTGTCTTTGAGTTACATGTGCTATCCATTTTCTTTGTTGCTTCTGTTGAAAATCCTCAAGTGATGAGGTTTCTGTTATTTGGTACTATTCTTTGTTTGTGATTCTGGAGCACCAATCCATGAGGATGGAAAAAGCAAAAGTCAAGTTGTCTTTTATCATCACTGCACTTTGTTTGCATAATAAAACCTGACATTACCCAAAATAAATTATCAATATTTTCTAATAACAATATATATATCAGTGAGAAGAAACACTTGAACTCACCCGACAGGAAAAGCAGTCTTGTCTAACATGTATGCTGCTTTGTTGTGCAAACTGAGCAAACAACATTCTGTGACCTATAAACATGGCTGTCACAATTTTTATAAATTCTTCAAACTCACCAATGGTTAGTGTCCCAAACCTGGAGCTGTTCACTTAAATAGATGGTAGGATTTCTGATGAGACTAGTGTGTTGTGGCAAGAATGTTGACTATTGGCAAGGATCTGTACTATTGTAGAAGTTTTTCTCTACAATATTATAAACTGGGACCCACACAGTTTATTGCGAATATAAATATATCCTAAAAATATTACTAGCATTAGACAGTTAATACTAATTTCATTGATTTTTAAAATAAAATTTAAGATAACAGATTCTAACAGTTGAAAAGAAAGGAAATGAATCACATGTTGGAGTTTTCATTAACTGTATATAAGTCTACACAGATAAAGTATTAGCTTTTATTATCCCTACCTATGACCCTCCTCTCATTCCTCTGTCTAGCTTTTAGTCTTCTACACTAACAATCTATTTCTGGGGGTAGGAAAATACATTTGATTTGATTACTGAATTTTGCAATTTGTAATCTAAAATTTCTTTTCACAAATTTTTTACAATCTTTGTATTGAAAATTTATGCAAACTCTCCAAAATGACTAATGGTTGATGCCCCAAGAGAATAAAAGCCTGGTACTGTTCACTAAATCTGAGGTAATGTCTTTTTTGTTTTTGTTTCAGTGATCATGGCTTTTCACAGATTTCTTTTCTTCATGATCTCTGAATAATGACTTCTTGGGAAATATAGTAGAGTGGTTTCATGTTGTCCACTTCACACGTTTCAATTCAGAGTGGTAATTCTCTTAGAGCGGGAAAAAGATGAATCCATGCCTTTCTCAAGGTTTTGTGCAAAAGTGAATGCAACAGATGAGAGCAGAATTTGAACTTCTTGCCTTGATGTAATTTCCAATACCAGTAACCATTATGCTACCTGTCCATCTAATAACAGAATTGGCAAATTATATGTAATAATGTATAAACATTTGCAATGAAATGTATTGCAAATGAGTAAAAAATGGATTATCAAGGATCATTGCTAACAGAATCAGCTGATATAGAATTAATACTTTCTTTAGCACTTATTGATTCTGCTTGAAGGAAATTCTTAAAATGCTCTAATTACATCAACCTATATAAATGTTTTCCTTATTTCTGGAGGAATTTCTACCATTTTACAGAATTGCAGGAAATAATAGAGTGAGAAGAGAAAATCTTTCAATTTGTTCTTCAAATTTTAATCTTTTTGACTCTTTAATTTATTCTCTATGATTGTAAGCATTTCTGAGCCAAACACAAGTAGTTAACAATGGGCAAATTGTAAAACATTCCCTTTTGTTTTTCTATTGAAGTAAAATAATTTGCATCGTTTTGGTTGAGGGAACTTCTTTTTTACCATTATCTCTATAGTGATGGTAATTTTTTTTTCATTATCTGTTGAAAAAGGAGCTTGTTTTCTTCTACTTTCTACTTGTTTCATTCCATCTTTATTTCTTTCCATTCTCTCTCTCTTCTATCCCCTCCTATTGTTCATTTTTGTCTCCTTTGCTGCTGCTACTACTACACATATACACTTACGAGAATTAGTGGATTTGAAATTCAGGATTTTTGAAAACGATGGAAACTCAAACATGCTTCTTAACTTGTTAACATTGTTAATTAGCTTTTACTTGATGCAAATGTATTTTCAGGTTACATAAATTATTTTGACTACCAAATAAATGTTCCTCCTCACCTCCATCACTTTCATGATTTTTTTCAAACTCTTTTTCTGGAGGAGCATATTAGCACCCTCACTCCACTACCCCCCCTTATTAAAGAGGGAGAAAATTGAAAATAAGAAAAAAGAAAAGCGTCTGAGTTAACAAGATCAGAAAAACATATTAATACATTTTTAAGATATTGAGACTGTTGAATATATATTATTTATTTGTTGGCTGTTGGTGGGCATTTATTTATTTTTTTATAAAATAGTATGTAAACAAAATTTAATCTTTTCTGTTTCTAAAGACACAATTCTTGTGTATGATGATTAGTGTTTATTTTACCTCTCTTTAAATTATGGCATTATTTTCATCATGAACAACGCTCTTTTCGCTATTTCAAAGTTGAGAATTTCATAGTGGTGTTTTTTAAATTTGTTGTGCTCTAAGTTGTCTCCCTACACATATCAAAATAGTCTTATGTTGTAAATTTGGTGGACTAAGTTTCAGGTTAGAAGTTGTTTTTCACAGAAAATTTCTGTGTTGAAAACATTAGTGGATAAAATACCATAAAAATACAATTCTTTAAAAAAAATGAAAATTATATATTCTTGTAGAGCAATGTCTTATCTTTAATAATCTGTTGGTTTCATCTGTGCATCCCTACATTTTTGAGATATTGTTGGATATATATTAGTCTTTTATTAAAAAGATCATAAAGACAATTTTTTAAATAAAATTATATGTAAATTATTAAATCCTACAAAAATAATATTGGAAAAATTAGCAAACAAATAATAAAAAAAAAATATGTTCAAAATTAAGAAAAATATTAAATATAAATCAATGGAAGAATACAAAAAAAATCAGTTGTTTCAACAATATTACAAACAAAAATAACTGTACTTTATACAAGTAGTCATTAAAGATTTTTATCCAAATGTAGACATTTTAACAAATATCTACTTTATAACTTAAACCCCAACATTACATAATTTTCATAAATTTTCAAAAATACATAATTGAAAAATGTTCAATAGAAAGACAATTACGTTAGAAATGATGCATTTATGAGCAAGCTCGTGAGCATAAACTTGCACGTGCCTGTTGTGCATTGGATATGTACTCTTGTGGAAAACTTCCATTTATCAATGAACTGATGGACACCAGTGAACATTGGCATGCACATGTCACTAACATTTAAAAAAAATGCAGTCTGAGCACCAGTGAAAATAGCTCGTCAGAGCAGATGCCATGAAAATATTTATAGAAAAGACAAAGGGAAGCCACATTACATCGGTGATAAAGTGACTGGAACTGTGTGTCCACACTGCTTATATTTACATATGTTCTATTCCTGATATTAAGCACTTTTACCTCAAAAACAGATATATTTTTGTTTTTTGTTCTGTTGTTTGGATCATTCATTTATTTTTCAAGGAAGAATTTGAAACCATTAAAGGAACATAATACATGCATATGAACACATCCCTATAAACCTAGAAAAAAACTCTTTGATTATAGATTATGATGGCCAAAAGTACTTGGAAGTCACTGGATAATTTTGGTTCAAATTCTTTCTGGGAACAAGTAAAATGACTTGAACTGGAGAAAAAGGATTTCTCTAAGCTGTTAAGAAATTTTGGTTGAAATCCAACAAACTTTGCATGTATATATGCATTTACAAACAAAAGACAGATTAGATATGACATTAGACACTGTTGCTTTATGTCTTGCCAACATTGATTTGCATTCTACCAATGGTTCCAATTGTTGATCTTAGTATTCCTGATTGGTTGTTTCTGTTCTTGAAGATTTCTTTGATCCCCATGCGTTATCACCTCCCCAACACCCTCCTGCAGTTAAGCCAGAAAGGATTTTCTCTTGCAAATTTATTACAGATGCTGCACATAGTACCACTGCATTTGATGTTTGCGTTTCTTGAGCTTTCTTAATGGGCTTGAACATTTCACTTCTCAAAGGAAGATTTCCATAAGGGGGAGAGACATGTTGATTGAGCTTGCATAAACTTAGGGTAAAGGATCCAGTGTTTTTTTTTAAATGTTCTTGTGTTCATAGCAAGTTCTGTTAAGGTTTCAGATATCCTGCTAGCATAAAAGAAGAGAATTGTTTTCCTCTAGGCTTTCTGTATTTTCAATAGTTTACATGTTGAGGGACTTGTATGCTAACAAATAGTATTTTTTTTTCCACAAATAAAATTAAGTGTAAAGTGCATAAAATGTTTTATTACTGTTTTCTGCATCTAATCATAACTTTTCAATCCTTATTGTTCAGCTTTTCACTTCTTATAAGGTCTTGCCACGTCTCTCCCATATGGGAAATTGACCTAAATTAAAATTTCAGTTGAGTTTATTATATTTACTTTCACACAAATATCCTTGAGAAAGGTTTGGATCCATCTCTTGTTCTCCCAGCTATATGTTAAATTGTTGGGTAGACTGGACTCTTCAATCTTGGTTAGCAACCAGTCTAGAAGAAGGACAACTTTTAATTCAAAACTGCTTGGACATAAGGCTAGCAACTTAATCCCATAAAAACTTACTCTCTATGGAAACTGTAACAGCATCATCTAGCATGTTGAGTCTGTGGCCCCATACTCTACAATTGGAATGTACAGGACTTGATATCTCTCTCTCTCTCTCTCTCTATATATATATATATATATATATATATATATATATATAACTTCAATCTCTACTTTCTGTTATTAGATGTAATCTTCAGGGTTTTTATTTCTTAACATGTTACATTACAGATAAATTTCAAATAAAATCTATTTTGTTCAAATTATTTTTCTTTAAGTTATAAAACTAAAAAACTGTGATATTCAAACCTTATTTTTATTTAGATCATTACATTTCTGCCAGGATGTACTGCCTACCTAATGTAATAATCAAGGTAGTCATTTAAGTAATAAGCAAAACAATAAAGATAATAGTACTAATCTGAATAATCTGATGTAATGGAATAACCTGTCACCCCCATGAGTGATTACACTATAGGTATCTAAGTAATGGACTACGGAGACTAACTGGGATCTGTTGAGTACGACTCAGACTTACGCAAGAACTACTGACTTTCCAGTTGTAGCACTCACTACTGGATTGACTTGCGATAACCTTGTGCATAACTGTTACCTTTATTCTTATTGTACTGATTTTTACAATAAACATTTACTTATTTTATCCACCTTGTTTTTAAAGTATATATTCCTATTAGCACGGAATATAACAGTCTAAAATAGTGTCTTTCCATTATGCCACTGATTAGCTCATTTATTGGAGATGTGTTAGGGCTTTTGACTGGATATATTGGCACAAATATGTTGTTTCCCTACTAGTTATTATTTTTGCCTCAAGACACAAGAAATTAATTATTCCATAATTTAGGCTAATATCCTCATCATTTTTGTTTTGTCCATCACATTTTGGCTGCTTCTTTCTCTTGCCTTCTTCAAGGGTTTTTCAGATTTGGTAATAAGAAACTATGGAAATATTCTGAATGAAACAAAAGATTCTTTTCTTAAATCAACTACTATTATTGCCAATGAAAGTAGAACAAAACATGAACCTGAGAGATGGATCTACTCTAAAATTGTGATTATATAATAAGTATAAGTGTAGTATGAAAAAAGAGTTAAAAACTTTGAAAACATGAAAGATTACCAGATACAACATTTGCGACAGTCAGAAGAACACACTAGATCATAGTCATCAAAACAACAAAGGTGATAATTGTTGTCTAAATAATGAAATAATAGCAATACTTGATCAGAAAGCTTCAAACAATATATATATATATATATATATATACACAAAATTTTTGTAGCATCATCTGCACTTGGTTAAAATGTATTCCCAAATTATCTTAGTGAGTACACATACCATTCATTTCCTCTAAAAACTATCTGATTATATGAAACTGTCTGAAAATTCTTTCTACAATAGAAGTCTTTACATTATTTGAGAGATTTGAAAAATCAAGACAATTTCAAACTACCTACACCTATTAATACATCTGGCAAAGAAAAACACATCATTTAGTAACATGTAAAATATAATCTTGAAGATGTTTAAAATTAGCAAAGATTAAACACGAGCGTTGTTAAACTTGACACTCAGGTAAGATCTAAACTCCACTCATTTTCTAATTAATGAGATAGATATATATATATGTGTGTGTAAAATTTCAGATATAATTAAAAATATATCTGTAAAAGGACAATATGAATAAAGACAAAAGGAAAACTTATCTTAGCCAACACATTTCATCTTTCTTTTTATGTGCCATGTACTTTCAGGATGTAGGTGATCATGGCTCCCCACCTCCCTCTATCCATTGCAGCTCTCAACAAGTTCCTTCCCTCTGCTTCCTCCCACAGACCATGTTCTGTCATCCACTTGCTTAAGTCCATCAGGTATGTCACATGTTGTTTCCCCTTGTCTCTTTTTCCCTCTATTCGACTCATGAATATCAGATTCTCCAGGCCCTCCTTCCCTCATTATGTGTCCCAGAAACCTCAGCTGCCTCTTCCTGATATTAAATATAAGCCTCCTCCTGGTTTGTATCCTCTCTAAGATCTCACCGTTGCTCACACACTCAGTCCATGATATCCTTAGCATATCTACTGATGAAGTTTATCAAGGCAAATGTAAAGATTTTAATTTGCAACAAGTACAGGGTGACCCCAACAAACGGGAACTTTTTAACAATCCAATAAAACCAAGAGTGATGGAAGAAAAATATTTAATTTATAGTAATTGAAACCTTAAAACATGCCATTTAAGAAACAATGATGGAATTTTCATTTTTTAAAAATTATGTCCTGTAGATGGCGTCCTCCTGTACGAATGCATTCTTGAAATCTGCTGTTGAGATTCCTCATTGACTGTTGCAACATTTCAGCTGGGATACTGTGAATTTCATCTTGAATTCTCTGTTTTAACTCATCCACAGTTCTTGGTCGAGTTGTGTAAACTTTACTCTTGAGATAGCCCCAAAAGAAAAAATCACAAACGGATAAATCTGGCAATCTAGGGGGCCAGGCAATGTTACTGAATCTTGAGATCACATGGTTACCGAACAATTCTCATTACTAAAATGGTGAAATGTTTACTTGCTCAAGGTCACTGTCTCGCAGTGTTGCCACTTGCTCGTGTCTGGCAATACGCACTTCAAAAATTCCCCTTTTTTGGGTCAATCTGTATTTATAAAAAAAAAAAAAATTAGCATACTCCCTAATTTAGTTAGACTGATGTATTAGCATTCTTAAATTTGAATTTTTTTTAAAAACTAACATTTTTACTTTTGTTTATAAATACTTGTTGCAAAATAAAATCCTTACATTTGTCTTGATAAAGTCTATCAGAGGATGAAATGGGTTGGCTAAGATAAGTTTTCCTTTTGTCTTTATTCATATTGTCCTTTTACAGATATATTTTTAGTTATCTCTGAAATTTTACATACACTGTCTTTTTATATATATATATATATATAGAGAGAGAGAGGATGGTAATAAATCACAATTTAAAATTATTAATAACTTAACTAATTATTGGTTGATTTTCATAAAACTTGTTTTATTTTGAACAGTATAATGGTAGAAGTATAATGTTAAAATTCTACTTTTTGCACATTTTTCTTACCAATCTGGTTTTTTGAAGGTCAACCACTTCTTGAGTATCTACCACAGATCCCATACTCATCAGGTTGGAATGATAATTTCTAATGCTTTTGGCATCTACTGAAGGAAGGGGTTCATGAACACTGCACCACCATCTCTGCACTTGTTCCCTGGACTGCCACACTTTGTAACAGGATGCTAGCTGTGCAAGTTCATGAAGTGTCAAGCTTTGTGCTATTCTGGGCTGCACTTGTCACTCTGAAATAAAAAGAGATATTAACAATGAAATTCTACCACTTTAGAGAACACAATATATTTTGTTTCATGCAAATGCAGTGATATTAACAAAGTTACAAGTAATTTTCAATTGGAAGTTTCTTTCCACCTACCCTGTATATAAAACACAGTGTCGGTTTTTGATCTTCTCTTACTGTACTGTACTTTTTTTAACCCGGTCATGCAGCTGACATGTGTTTTCTTCAGCTAGATACTTTATTTTTATTCATTTATTTTTTTTAAATGTCAAAATTTCTGAAAATTGGAAAAAGTTTGGTGAATTGTTTGTATTGGCCAATTGTTTGTATTGGCCAGTATTCTCTATTTGAGAAAACATGGTCACTAAATCTATAATATATATTTATTTTTGAATCTGATGACGCAAAAATGAACAAAGCAATAATACTTGGTAGATTAGAAGAATATTGTAATCGTGGGGAGAATGTAACTCTTTCAAATTTATTACTTAAATTTCTAGGACACCTAATGAGGAAAGAGAGCTTGGAGAATTAGACATTCACAGGACATATTGAAGGCAGAGGGAAACATTAAGTAACCTGCCTAATGTGGTTATATAAATGGGTGGCAGAACAGGGACTGGGAGGTGAAAAACAGTGCTACAAAGGATAGGAAATTATGGAGAGCCATGATTGCTTTGTATTCTGAAGGAATATAGCCTATAGAATAAATAGTAAAGTCAGGATGAAATAGGTTGTTGATGAATTTGTTAATAAATTAAAAATGCTCAGTTTGAAATGTGAATGTTGACCTGGTTTTTGAGGTAATTTAGTTTTAGGCATGATAATCTAAAGAGAAATGATGCCAAATTCAAGAAAAATTCCTTTCTTATTTTTATTTATTTATTCTTTCACCCCATGCAAGCTGATAGTGCCACTAAAATGTAAGGTTTTACTGAGAGTGAAAGAAAATGAGAAAGACCAATGAAGAACAGGATTCAGGAAGGTAGAAAATGGCAATTGTTACTCCAAAAAAAAACTATTAGAATAGCTCTTATGGTTGCATCTAGCTATTGCAACTGTAAACCAATGAGACCTAGTTGCCAATCTTGTAGAACGCTTACATTCATGTGGTCAAGGTACCAAGGAGGAAGTCTCATCAATACAATTACTATAAAAATATTTATAAAAAAGGCACAGTGAAGCTACATTGCAGTGGTGGGAAAATAATCGAAGCTAGATGCTAGGTCAGGACTAATAACATTACAGACCCTTTGGATTTTGTCATCAATCATAAAATATGCAGTCTAGTGCTCTTGTTTTATATGGCAACAGTGTTAAATGTACAGTTGAATGGTAGATTTATAAATATGCAAGATGGAATCTGGCTAGAAAAAATGTCTAGCACAATGCAGTAGACTAACTTTTCTAGCAGCTTCTGAAATTGATTTGACCTTTGAGAGAGAGAGATCAGTAAATGCTGGAGAGACAGATGAAGCAGTGAGACAACAAGGATTATTGCAAAATAGAACAAAAAAACAGTTCCTTATTCTTAGAAAGGAAAACATTGTTTTTCTAAACACAATAATAAGCATCAGAGGAAAGGGGGGGGCATCAAACATTTTATCAACCTTCAAATATTCAGTAAAGAAAATATAAAGGAAATTGCAAATTTTGTTCTTATTCTCATTTTTGTTGGAAACAATTGTCACATTATGTAACAGTTGTAAAACCTGTAACATGCTTAATAAGTGTAACACGTTATCATTTTGCTAATCAATGTCGTGTAAATTAATAAGACTATTAAATAAAATCTCACCATTTTTTTCTTACACCTGCAGAGGAAGGTTGGTTGATTGTTTTTGCTTAGCAACATATTAACCTTGATGGCCCAAATCTAAATATTTTGTATGCAATTTTTATTTTATTTTATTTTATTTTATTTTTTGGAGATAATAATAGTTTTAGTGATACAAATCTTACTAATTAACCCATGGCTGGTGAGAGAAGTGAATTCATATCTTTCCCAAGTGTATTTGCATGTAAGTGAATATAATGAACCCAAATGGAATTGGAACTCAGCTCTCCGATTAACAATTCCAAATCATTATCCATTACTCCACTTGCACATCCAAGCTTACAGCATGTAGTATCCCCAATTGCTCACTCATCTTGGTACTGACCAGGTTTGATATTGCTTAACTTCAGTGATCGTACGGGAACCAGTGTTGCAATAAGATGTAGCTGTAAGCCTGAAGAGGAAGGAAAAAAGTCTTTTGATAATATTCCTGAACATCAACAACAACAAAATAACGAAAAAAACATTTTTTATTTAAATATTAACACCATAAGTATTTTTATGTCTGTGGACTAGTCTGTTAATCTTGGTGTAAATGGAAATAACCTTGTGTTTAAAATTGACACAGTCAATCATATGTTCCATCTACTAAAGATCATTGAATTGAAGTTAAAGAAAAACAATCATAAACAGTTCCTGTCTTTTCAGTAAAATTCGAGGCTGGAAACTACTTCAAAAGCAAAATTTTATGAGGCAATTAGAACTGATAGAAAGTTATAAACATGCCACATTATAGCCGATTAAACAATATATTAGACCAGAACAAACATTTGTTTTTGAAATTCACTTAAAATACAATATTTAGGGGATTTGTACATATATTTATTTGACCACTTATGTGTCATTTTATTCCACTACATTTCACCATTTTTGAGGCGGCTTTATGATTTTCTCTGTCTAGAACTTACCTTCTTTCTGGGTGATGAATTGGTATAATTGCTTTTTTGCAGGATTCCAGAGAAATAAAGTTCTTTTCATTAAGAGAATTTAGTAGAGATCAAAATATGTGGTAATCTGAAGGTTAGATGAATGTGGTGAGTATAGTAAGACATCCCAAACTGTACTAGTTTGAAACTGAAAACTATTTTAAAAGTAAAATTGAACAATTTGTGAAAATAGTAACAAAATTAAAATATATGAAGCAAGTAGAACCAAAAAGAAATGAAATCCACTTGTACTTACTAAACAAAGATCAATTAGCATGTCAATCATGTAAAACGGCATATACTATTAAACATATATTATGCGAATGCTCCGATCTTGCTCTCTCAAGACAAAAATACTATAATATAAATAATATGTATGAGCTGTTTGAGAAAGTAAAAGTGGATGATATGTCATTTTTCAAAACAGTAGGACTATACCAAAAATTATAAACCTAATGAGAATGTCAAAATCAATTTCTCTACAAACCCTGTATCTGAAAAGAATGCATCAATGAAAGCAGACTCTCAACAACAACCCTCCTTGCAAAAGTATATCACTGAAACCTGATCTATAAACAGTTTCCTATATTCTATTCATATAAATCTATTGTAAAAATCTTGTCAGCATTAAATAACCCATTTAGGTTGATATACTGTAAAACAAACCAAACCAAAGAAATATGCCAAGTTACAGCATACAAAACAAGTTTGTATGACTTTTACCTCTGTGTGCCACATCCCTTCAGGATGTGGGTGGTCATGGCTCTCCACAACTTCTTATCCTTTGTAGCTCTTAGTAATATTACTTTTTACCTTCACTTGCAGTCTCTGTTTTGCCAGTCATTTACACAAGCTCATCAGGGAGGTTGCTCACTATTTCCCTCTGTTGCCTTCAGTATGTCCTGTGAGTGTTGAATTCTCCATGCTCTCTTTTCTCATTATTTATCCTAGAAATTTCAACTGTTCTAACTATAAGTATCTTTTGTTTCCACTTTAAAACTTTCTTGCAACTCATATAGGTATGCTTGGCTTCCTTCTGGAGAATCACATTTCTATTGCCTAAAGTCTCTTTATCTCTGAGGAGATCATTCAGCATTCACTGCCATATAGGAAGACAGATATTGCATAACAGTTTATCACACTTTTCTCACTTTCTTTGTTTCTCATGAAATGTTTGTTTCTTAATACTTTGCATATTTTTTGGAAGGTATCTTTTGCTATTCCATTTTCTATCCTCTGTTAAAAGACTTCCTACATATTTAAATTTTTGTACCTTCTTGATTTTGGTATTTCTGATTTGTAGTTCATGTCCTGGGATATTCCTCTTATTCCTAATATATTCTGCCTTATAAATGAAAATTCATGAAAGATAGCTTTTACCGAGGGAACCATTTACCACCACACCACAAAATTTCAGAAGAATGCTGTCTCCTACACAAACATGCAATTCTTGTTTTTTTAAAAAAAAAGCTATTTTTCCTACACAAGGACAGAACTTCTTAAGATGCTGTCACACACACGTATTTCTCCATTGCATTTTCTTTAAAGTGTTTCTTAGTCTGTATATTTTGAATAGAGATTAATACAATTTTTTTAAATGGATTTTTTTAACTTTACATTATTTCTTCTTATTATAAACTTTATTTTTAGTGGGTACATATGTTTGAGTTGACATCGCTGTTTTCTTCTATTTTCTTAAATAATGAAATTAATAGCTTAGGTAAAGAAAAATGTGCCTCCTGACAGGAATCAAACCTGTATCCCCTTTTTTACTATCAGGAAAATCACTCCTATAATTGAAGACACCAAAAATGTTTACATAGAACAGGAAGAAGTGGTATTATCCCAATCATAACAGATAATTCCTTTTGACATTTGCCTTTCTAAATGGCATCAACTTTGACCAACAAGTAATTTGGGGATAGATTGTTGGGTATCAAGTGGCAACTAAACCGGAAATAGGGTATATCCATGTGCTGGTCTATATTAACAGTCATGGTAGAGATCAGGAATAGTTCTGGTCCACCCTTGGCAGGAGATAGATGTGTCTGTCATGTAGTTTCAAGCTACCATTCGTATTGTCAGGATGGGCAAGGAGTTGGTAGGGGAAGAGCTGACATTTCAAGAGTTGTCCCCAGTATCACCTACCTACCCACCCAGGTGAGCTGGCAAAACCTTGAATAAAATATCTACATGTAATATGAGAAACAGGTTTTGTATTCTTATTTCTTAGCATAGCGTTTGTCTTTCACCATGTTACCTTGTGAGCATGCTGCATACTCTTTCCCAGGTTTTGATGTGCACTGACGAAATGCAATATGGGGTAGTCACTGGCCAGTTGGTAGAAAGCTAGAGTGAGAGTTACATTGTACATTTACAATAGGAAATAATGTCAGATTAAAATATCCTTTTAAATATTACTGTATTTACATCTTGGGTATTAAAATGAAGATAGCACATAGAAATTCAAATAAGTCCCACAATAGATGTGCATTTCCTTAAATAGTTACTTGAGTTTTGCTTTGTCATGATAGCCTTCCATGGCCAAATTGGTAATGCCACATTTGATAACAACTTTGATCCATATCTCAATTCTTACAACAACTGGAGATGAGCTATATTCTTTAGTTTCATCAATTCAGACCTTCAAAGTTAGGGCCCATCATGCACACATACACAGTTGGCTCATCTTCATTTCCTTCATATTTCATTGGTAAGGAAGAAGTTCCTCTCAGGTAGTTTCTTCTCCAGAACTGTTACATTGTGGAATAAACTCCCAAAAGGATATTTCTGTGATCATTAGGATTTTAACCTCTTTTTATCTAGGCACAATTGTTACCTATCCTATATATCCTCATTATATACACCACTTACTTCCTCCTTTTATGCCCTTACTACAACATCATTCCTCTTTTTTGAGTGGCTTTACTTCTTTGTATTAGGTGAACTATAGCATAAAAAGATATTGCCTCAGACATCTTTTGGGCATCTTGGAAATAAATCTCAAGCCATGCATATCCTTTTCTCAACAGAAATTCCCAAATCAACACAATTAAGAGCTATGACTCTTGTCAATAGTACAATAACTGACAAGGTGCCAAGCTACTCCTGGAACATGCTATTTTGGACTGAGTTAGAAGTTTAGTACAAATCTTTTGAACTTGTCAAGAAAAGACTGTCATATTAGTAGACTATATCTCTTGGTAGTTTCAGATTAGCTCACTTTTGAACACTATTTCACTGACTGCCATACATTGCACAAAAATGTAATCTCGGAACATAAAATTGTCAGAACAGCTAAGTTATATATATAATAGCTGGCCTCTTGTTTCCAAGTATACTTGTTCTATGTATGTAGCTAGCCAGCCCCTTTTGTGCAGGGGCCTGCTCTGACACATTTGTGTTTATTCAACACCCACAGAACCTACTTGTTTCATACTGCAATTGTGCTAAGCAGATCTTAGTTACAGTTTCTGGGAGAGAGTGCATCATTTGGTGTGATCAACAGTTTAAACAAGGCAAGTACATACTCTCAGTTGCAAGGCAAGTACATACTCTCAGTTGCAAGGCAAGTACATACTCTCAGTTGCAAGGCAAGTACATACTCTCAGTTGCAAGGCAAGTACATGCTCTCAGTTGCAAGGCAAGTACATACTCTCAGTTACAAGGCAAGTACATACTCTCAGTTGCAAGGCAAGTACATACTCTCAGTTGCAAGGCAAGTACATACTCTCAGTTGCAAGGCAAGTACATACTCTCAGTTGCAAGGCAAGTACATACTCTCAGTTGCAAGGCAAGTACATACTCTCAGTTACAAGGCAAGTACATACTCTCAGTTACAAGGCAAGTACATACTCTCAGTTACAAGGCAAGTACATACTCTCAGTTACAAGGCAAGTACATACTCTCAGTTACAAGGCAAGTACATACTCTCAGTTACAAGGCAAGTACATACTCTCAGTTACAAGGCAAGTACATACTCTCAGTTACAAGGCAAGTACATACTCTCAGTTACAAGGCAAGTACATACTCTCAGTTACAAGGCAAGTACATACTCTCAGTTACAAGGCAAGTACATACTCTCAGTTACAAGGCAAGTACATACTCTCAGTTACAAGGCAAGTACATACTCTCAGTTACAAGGCAAGTACATACTCTCAGTTACAAGGCAAGTACATACTCTCAGTTACAAGGCAAGTACATACTCTCAGTTACAAGGCAAGTACATACTCTCAGTTACAATGACTTGTGACTTTGCACTAGTACAACCACTGATGGAACTGTTTTCTGTCTACCCAATTTTACTCACAAGGCTTGGTATCGTTTTCAAACACTTTCCAAAAGTGCCACACATTGGAATTTCCTTCCCAGGGCAAAATTATCAAGAAGTCATGTTCCTGACAAATCGACCCTGGAAAAAGTTCTAACCACTTGGCTGTGTGTGTACATACATACATACATACATATATACATATATATATATATATATATATATATATATATATATATATATATTATATGTATTAACTAATATATACTTAATAGCTCTGTTATATAACATTGGCCACTGTTTTTATAACACATGAGTAAAAAAAAAAAATGTGTACTTGCAAGTATATGCGTGTGTATATGCATTTTTTTATCATACCCATATATATATATATATATATATATATATATATATATATATATATATATATATATATATATATATATATAAGTTTGTCACTGATTGGTGTTACCTTCAGCATCCAGACCTCTGGAGTTACTTAGATGGATCCTCCACTAATCACTCTGCCTACTTGTCAGGGGATAGCAGCAATTCATAATCACAATTTATAATCATAGACTAGGCCACATCCTGCTCTGAAATTTTGTATTTGCAGTTCTTATGATATGCCCCTACCATTTCAACTTTCTCTTCTTGACAGTGGATATGAGGCTTTCCAATGAGCCTGTTTCTGATCTGATGGGATCACACAAACTGTCATTTGTGATGTGGTCTATGCAGAATATGCTTAAGATGATTCTGTAGCACTCCTTTCTAATGCGTCAATTCTTTGCTATAATTCTGCTGTTAATGTTCAAGATTTGCATGCATATAAAAAAATTGGAAACCTATGCATGCAACAAAATCTGATCTTTGATTTCTGGCAGATATTCGTCTCTTTCTGGATAGTTCTTAGTTTTGCAACAGCTGCCATTTTGTTTGTGAGGCTCTTAAAATGATTTTCTATTTTGGAACTCTCGTCATTGGTCATCGGGCCAAGATATTTGAATTGGCGCACTAACCACCAACTTTTATATTGGTTGAAAGCCTTTTTTCATTGTTTATCAGTTTGTTTGTTTTTGTTTTTTTCCATTCTTACTTATTACTATACATTTTAAATGACAGATTAAGAAGATTCATTGATTCTTTAGAAATTATCCCAATAACTACAAGTTCTCATTTTTATCAATCCTAATACTTTGTTTATTTGCCAAACAAAATCCACATTACCTTTCTAAGGTCTCTAGCAGAGAGTACTTGGTAGAATCATTAATGGTAACTGATTTTATGTTAAGCATAAGAATTGCAAAAACAAATTAAAAGAATGAGATTATTTGATATTTCCAAAATCAACTTTTTATAACTATTCAAATAATATTGTCTTTATTTTTTTAAATAACTGTTTAAGCTAACACAAAACATTAAAATTAATGCTTAAGAGAAATAAATCAATGTTAAAAGATAAAGCACAGGCAAAGTTAGTTGAAATTGCTTACAACACATTTCATTATATTTGATTAATTTTTTTTATCCAATTCAGCAATAAGTCAGTTGTAAAAATGTTCTAAACTTTTGTCTTTGCAATTTGGCTGCAAATCCTGTTTTATTGCCCATTAATATCATTTGTTAGTGTAAGATTCTTTTTCTCTTCGGTTCATTCATTTGTTTGTTATAGAAATTGTTCATGGTTCAATACATAAAAATTTCATATCTTTCATTAGCAAAATACAAAATTTGATATGGAAAATAAAGGTATTTTAAGTTTTGCATTTTGCTGTTTCATATTTTCACATGCTGAAAGTCTTAAATTTGAAACTATTTATTCCAGTTTCAAAGAAAAAAAATAGGTGCTTTTTTATGAATTTTCATTATTATTTGGAAGGTATCTTTTGCTATTCCAATGTGCTTTTGCTTTTTGGTGTCCCATTTTTTATCCTCTGTTAAAAGACTTCCTACATATTTAAATTTTTGTACCTTCTTGATTTTGGTATTTCTGATTTGTAGTTCATGTTCTGGGATATTTCTCTTATTCCTAATACATTCTGACTTATAAATGAAAATTCATGAAAGATAGATTGCTTTTACCAAGGGAACCATTTACCACCACATCACAAAATTTCAGAAGAATGCTGTCTCCTACACAAACATGCAATTCTGTTTATATATATATATATATATAAATTAATTCTGCGCTTTGAAAGTAATGTCTCCTATTTCTGTAGAAACTGCAATATGAAGGCAACACAAGAAAAATAAATGAGGTACTCAAGGTAATATCCAAGAGTTTGGAGAATTTGAACTGCAAGAATCAAACGCAGCATCACAATCTCTGTCTGGCTGAAAATGCCTAGCCAACAGTGATGACAAATGCATAAAAATAGTGTTTTTTCTATGAAAACTTTCTCTATCCAACATTGATATTCTGGTGTTGGTTGTAGGAAAAATGAATTAAAACATGGCCTACTGGATAAAAGTGTTGGTTAAGCATGTTTAATTAACTGGTAGTTGTGAGTCCAATCTCTCAGTTGGGTATTGCAAAACTTTATATATAGTCTGGTTCAGTGGAAGTGACATGTGATATCACAAGGAGGAGTTATTTCCCCTAGTATGATCAGGGAAATGAAAACCATCTACCCACTTGGATTGAATAAAGTGTTCAAAATTCCTAGAAGGCTAGCAACCATGACAGTGACTTGAAATAGGGCAGACAATAAGATGGTCAAAATGTACCAATAATAACAAAGATACTGATACTTGTCTCAGTATAATAAATAATACATTTTTATTGTTATGGTTAAGCTTATAAAGACTTCCGTGGAATTTTCTCCAACTCCATTTAGATGCAAGTCATATCATGGCAATTTAACTTTTGAAAATCATAGATATGTGAAACAAGTAAAGTTACTCTAAATAATCTTAAAGATGCCAGTTGCATTTTCAACTTCTTTTTCCTATATTTTTACCTGTGATTGCATATATGGGGGAAAAAAAGCCTTTACTTTCTTTTATTTATATATATATATATATATATATATAATTTCATATTGATAGCATGATATCTAGGAAAATAAATAAAGACTGTTTGAGAAAATATAAAATGATAAAAAGTCATGGTAACTCTGCTCTTCTACCTTTTAGATGTGGAGAATATTAATGCTTCATCCTTGGCTAACAAATATTGTTCCTATCTGCTAATTAAAAATGAGCCCAGACTTTTCCATGAAGTCTTCTAATAATTTGTTCAGAGTGGGGTGCTGGGTGAAAAAATAACTTACCTTTTGAATCTGCTGGTCAATTTAAAGATCTTAAACAAGGAAGATACATATGCATCACATTTAAAAAAAAAGAAAAGAAAAGAGAGGTAGTTATAAGAATGAATATCCCAGCCAGTCAGGTTGAAGATATTGATGTGCAAAGGCTGTATGCAGTTCATCAGGGTGATGCTAACATCCAGATTTTGGCCATTGATTGAATTGATGGAGACCAGCCAAAAATCCCATTTAGTTTTGGTCACCCATTAGATGTGATCAACACTATAATGATGATGATGATGATGCTTCAGGATTTCAAGCAATGGTTGGTTTTCATCCAGTGAGCTGATTCTCACCAAACTTTGCAAAGGCAAATTAGGGGGAAAGTAAAATGGCATCAAACAAATCTGTAGAATGATCTTAAGGATCAGAATTCAAAATCTGAACTTTATTTGAAAAAACTCAAATTTTTTATGGTTGCTTGAAAACCTGAAAATAAATTATAAGTTTGTGAGTCTATGCAAGTTTTATGTAAAACTATGACATCAAATACAGTTTTATCATTCATATCTCCTGGCATGTGTTTTATATTTTTACAACTCTGTGGTTCTTGCTTAATGGAACTAATTAAATTGTATATTCAAATTTAAAAAATGTTTTTAAATAACTTTTTATACATTTTCATTATGGTCTTTTGTTTGTTTGTTTTTTTTTTTAAATAAGTGATTGTTTTCTTGAGGGCTTTTATAATTAAATTGCTTAGTTATTAAAAAAAAATGAAGCAATTTTGTCTCCTGAAAGTGGTAACACTTTTAGCATTTAGATTACAGCTTTGTTGGAAAGAGAAATAATAAAAAATGTCAACACTTTTTTAATCACATATTTTGAAAGCCCCACATTTTCTTCATAAGAAAATAATAAAATAGTTAATTTGTTTTGTTTAATAATTGATTTATTTTCCTTTTATAAAATTGATTTAAAAGAAAAAAGATATATTTTATTGTTATAAACAAATTGATAACCATTACTATGTTATTGCATTTACCATTGTGACACAATTACTGCAGGCACTACTGAGATAAATAATGGCAAAAACTTTTAAACTTGTCGGTTTTAATTACAGTGATTTTACATTTATCATTTGAAAACCTATGCAAATCCCTTGGAGAAACTATTTATTTGCACAGCATAATAAAGGAAAGGGATTTATCCCAAGCAATAGTGGGTATCTCTGCTAGTGTGCATGTGTAGTTTTGTGGTTTTTTTTTTTTAATCCTATATAATTGGAGAAGCCATTCTTTACAACTGAGATATTGATTTGTGTGTGTGTTTGTTTTAATTAATCTGTTTTTATTCCTAACTTATAAAGATGCTCCATAGAATTTCTCAGATTTTTATGTTATTTTGCATTGTACTTGTGTAAATGAGTCCAAACAGTGAGTTAAGAAAGACAGTTAATTCTTTGATGTTTCTATCAGAATTTTCCTTGAGTCCAATGAGAACCTCTCATTTCACAGACTTCTCTTCTAACTCATGTGCTAAACCAGCAATTTAAAACCCTGTTTCTTTGTACATTTTTTAAAAAAAGCACTCTTACCCATCCTCACATCACTGACATTTTGCAGTTTACAGCCTTTTCTTATCTTGCGTAGCATCGTGGCAGAAGATGGTACATAGAAGAAACAAAGTTGTAAGCCAATTGATTTATTGATAAGTTTTGAGTGAAACTCTCAGGTTTGCTAACATTCTGGCTTGGTCTCTCTTTTTTTCTCACTTTCAAATATTGGCAGAAATTATTTCCACAGATCAATTCCACCTGTTTTGTAATTAGGTGATTTGCAAGAGAATTCTTTCTGAAAACTAAAAGCAAGATATGGAGGTTCATATTTAAATCTTATGTCTATCGATAGTTTACAAATATTCCACTGACCGCATTTGGAATTAAGGGTTTTAATTTTTCTGTATTTGCCACCAATCCATACACTTACTTGGTGAGAGAAGTAGTTTCAACATTGTTACCAGTGTTCATGGCCAGTGTTGAAGTCCAGGTAAAAGAATCTTGCATACTGATTTTCAAGGCTGCCAGTAAATTGTATTTAGTCAATATATGGACATATTTTATTTGCTTGGACCAATAAAATTTTTGACATTAACTCTTGAATGTCCACTGTAAAATCCAGTACTAATTATGAAAATTACAATAAAGATCCAACATTAATTATAAAAATTACAATTAAAATCTGACATTACTTATAGGTTTCTACTTATAACTCATTAATGTCCAACGTCCCCAAAATGGAATGGTAGGCAATAATGGGTTAATATTTTTTTTCCAGCTATTATTAAGTGTGTGAGTATGTTTTAATATTTTCTTATATCAACCATGTTATCAGACCACGAGAGGACTGACGTCTTCCCAAGTTTATCAGACACGGGAAGTAATGGGCTATTCCACACTGGCCTATGATGTTTTGGAAAACGGTTTGAATTTAGTTATTCTTCACTTAGCTTGGTTACATCTACCAAAATTAAAGAATTCAGTCTGTCCTCTTGGTAATAGTTGGATTCATGTTCTTCTCCAAGAGTATAAATGCAGCAACCTCAGGTTGGAATTTGAAATCATCCTGCTGGTTCTACTTTCTGTGTCGATAACTGTTATGCCACTTCTTGTTTGTGTGATGAGTACTCAGTTTCATGGAAAGTTTGTGCCCAAAAATTATGGAAACATTATCTTTACAAAAAATAGAAGGGGTTAAAAAGGAAGGGAATTCATGGAAGACCATTAAAATATCAATTTACTGAAAAAATAATATTTGATTTCAAAAAGTTGTTACAATACAGTGTAGAGCCTCTAAAATGTAAGACAAAGGAAGAATAAAAAAATAAAATCAAGGCAACTCCAGTTTCACCCTCAGTTATAAAGGATCATCAAGCCAGGTTCAATCTTTGTATGTTACCTGTGTGTGTGTATATATATATATATATATATATATATATATATAATAGACATAGTAATCAACACTGCATGATGACTGTCATATTCACACTTCAATACAATCTTTGGATCCTTAAGATCACTACTTATAAATGTTCTATCGCAGATATTAAGCACTCTTTATCTATAAATATTGCAAGTGTTAAATACCATATGCAATTTTTGGGGGGACCAGTTTTCTCATAATTGTTTTTTTATTTTTTTAACCTAAATGTTTCATGGAACATGGCCTAATGGATAAAAGTGCAAGAAAAATTAATCTGATTCACTGCAGTTCGTGAGTTCAATCCCTGAGTATGGGAACAGCAGTTGACCAAAGAGGCAAATTGGCATTATAAAGAAGAAAGGATGGTTCTAAGTTCTGAAATATCCTTGGAATTACACCCAACATGACAAATGCTAAAGGACTTCCCATTCATCAAATAAAGGCTTCATTTATCATTCCCAGAAAGTTAGTGAATTCAGAGATACCCAAGGAGTGCTGGAGAATAGAAAGGCTTAAATGTTATGATAAAGGCAAGAAAGATAAAAAAATCTGGTATGAAAAATCAATATATAATAATGAAATTTTATCTCAGGAATAAATTTTTAAAATTTGTAATCAATAAGAAATATTACAGTGATTCTAGGTAGAGAAAGAATAAATTAACAACAATTATATTGTAAAGATTGTAAATTTTTTTTTTATTTAGTTTGTTTTTAAATTTTTTATAGCTGTGATCACCTTTTCTTAAAATGCCAAGTGTCTTCAAAACATAGACAATCATGGTTCTCTTTAGATTCTTGTATCTGTGAATTGCCATGACTTCTTGGAAAATATTGTTTAAAGGTTTCGTATTTACTTCTCTCTGATGTTGAAAGCATAGTAGTCATTCTCCTACACTGACTGCTGTCCAAGGTTAGAAAGCTCAGACTACTCTATTTAACCTATAGCTGGGCAGGGGAAAAGTGAATTCATGCCTTTCTAAGGAACATTAATGCAAAGTGGATGCAACAGACTATGCCATTGTCAGAAGCTTGTTAGTCATTGTTAAATGTTTATCTGTGCAGATTTTTAGGCTTAAATTTTACCTTAAGAAATAAAGAATAGTATTGATTTGTCTAATTTTACAAGTTTACAAGAGAACCTATTTTGTGTAGAGAATGTCTTAAAAATATTAAAATTCCTCATATTTTGCCTAGTCACCTTTGGGCAACATATGGCACATTTTTTATTTCCTTTCATATTTGATTTACAGTTATATATTGAAACACAAGTTCTTGTTGATCACAGAAGTTAAGCAATGTCAAGGTTGGTTAGTACCTAGATGTACAATTGCTTGGGTATATGAGATGCTGTAAGGTTGGTGATGTATGTAGTGTAATATATAATGGCTCTCCATAAGAAATCAGTTGAGTTTGAATTTGTCAGGTTTTTTACATTCACTTACACACAAATACCCTTGGGAAAGTTTAAGAATCTGCCTCTTCTCTT
>OZ038487.1:80832336-80867336 GCA_964036315.1 Acanthosepion esculentum | reverse complement strand
AAACTTGCTTTGATTCGCAGTCATCTCCATCATCATCACCCGGGGGGAGAGAAAGAAAAGGAATAGGGAGAGAGGATGACAATCCCCGATGCTCTTATGTGAGTGGGTGTCAACAGCAAAATGTTATATTTAGTGGATAAATATGTCTCTCAGCAAGGATCAAACCCGTATTCCCTTTAACGTGACAACACCAACCTCAAGCTCAGTGTGCTTTAACTGCTCAGACACCTTAAAGCAAGGCTCAATTACCCCATCTTAAGTAGTGCATATGTCTCTAATTTTATGTCATGTGACACTTTTCATGTTCATAGTACACTTCATCAAACATTTATCCTTAGCAGAGCACACTATTCTGATCCTGGGCAAGTACTGATTAATGTGTAAATAATCCTACCTCCTTTATTGTTAGAATTCTGATATTTCTAAAATGACTTAAGCATAAGATTAAATTTTAACATTAAGGCCTTTATATTCAATACTCTAACCACCGAGCTGTTAACCAGCAGGCAAGCTTAAGCTCAACTTTCTTTTTTTGACTTCTCTCATATGTTTTCAATTCTTCCTGGATGGTAATTTAGTAGTGAACAATTTAAAAAAACAAAACTTTGGTATTGCTTTATAACCATTAAATTGCAATTTGTCAAACAAAACTGCATTCATTCATTCATTTTTGTTGGCAGGCTTTTATTTGCTGCATTAAAATTGACAGTTTTATAAAATGCAGAACAAGTCATTTTTGAATGCTTGGAAATAAAACACAGACTGAAAAAGGAAAAAAATGAATAAGTTATTTCTTTAATGCTTTAAGAAATTATAAAAATAAAGCTTTTTCTTCAGAAATAAGAAAAAGCTGTAAATTCTTTCATTTCTCCTGAAAAGACATATTCTCGTCATCTCCTCATGAGGAAGATGGCAGTTGTGGATAAATTCAGCTTTTATTCTTTCTCTTATTTCCTTTACAAATTCAGATTATTTTTAATTTTGTTTTTTTTTCTTCTTTCTTGTTTTTCTATTTCATTTCCACAAACTGATTATGTTTTGACTATTTTGGTCTTGAGTAAATATCTCAAGAACTAAAGCATTGTATAACTAAATGCAAGATCTATGCTGTTTCCCCCCCCCTTTTTATTGTTGATTTTGCAACGATGGTGTTGATAAGTGGTTAGAACATAAGGCTAAATGCTACAAGATGCATAGGTTTTGTCAGCTTCACTAAATTCATTAGCCATTACTCATTTTCAAGATATATTGCATAAATTTATAAGCACTGGTATATGTATCTCTGAGAAGTTATGGTTAATGAGCTCCTTGTTGGTTATTTCCCCCAATTAGAAGAATAAACAGTTTTTGGTATTTTCTTTGTTCTTTATAAAATTACATTTTATTTGTAGGTAGACATTTTACTGTTCTACAGGGTGCAGTGGATAAATTCTCATCTAAATTACACAAAAATGAAAATAAGAGACTTCTTATTTTAACAGATATATTTACCAAAATTACACAAAAATATCTTGAAATACTAAATAGTAAATTTATTCAATAAAATCCTTACTGACTTCAACCACGGCCTCCAGATAACTTCAGAATCTCCTGCAACTCTTCTGAATGGTCTCCTTGTTTAAGTTGGTGAATGCTTCCATAATCCTTCCCTTCAGTTCATCTTTGGTGTTACAAGCAGTTTTATTGGTCTCTCACTCAACTGCACCCCACACATAACAATCAAGAGAGTTGCAGTCTGGGGTGTTAGATGGCCAGATGTAAGGGATGATGTGGTTGTAGAAATAGTCTGACAGCCAAGACTGGGTTCTCCTGCTTGTATGGCATGATACAGAGTCCTCTTGACAGCACTATCTCCTCAAGGCAGTTGATATAGACCTCCATGTTGAATCTGAGGCCCTTATCAATAAATGATCAGAGTGAGTTTTCCGAGTTGCTGTACCTTCGTAGATATCTTTAGACTCATCCATTGCTTTCCAAATCCTCTGACCTGTCCTCAGATTGACACACCAAAAAACTGAAATGTTCATGTTGGAGCTTTTGGTGTGAATGCCAAACAGTACAGAATGCTGTTTCTAAATTTCTGGTGGAGTGAATTGCAACATGATGTCTTTTTCTCACAGACGGTGCCAACTGACCCAACTATACTGTGCAGTTGACAAAATCAAAAAGAAACAGCATGCATGCGTAAAATTTAAAAGATAAAATAGAGACAATTTATCCATCGCACACTGTATTTAGTCAGTGTTTCAAAACTATGCAAATTAAAAGAAAATTGCAATAATTATAAATCTAATGGTTGAAAATGCATAAAGTTCTGATTAAATATGGTATATCAGGATATATTAAGTTGCAATTAATTTCATGCTTGAATATATAAAAGTTATTTTTAGACCACTTTTTATGAAATAATCTAAAAAAAAAATAATATCAGTCTTAAGATAAAAATAAAATGAAAACCAGTGATTTGCACAAAGAAATGGCATCAAAAACTGCTCATGACAAGCTAGGTAAAACAACAAAGCAGAAAAGTTATTTTATTTACTAATATAATTTTCATTCTTTCTTGTGACTTCAAGCAACCTACTGTCAGCAAAAGTTTATCTGGGAATTTCTTCAAAGATAACAGCTTTGCAAACAGTTAATATTGCGTTTCAAAGTTCATTGGAGATAAATTAATTACTGCTTTCATAAATACACCTCTTTGACAATACATGAAAGGTTGTCAATAGGGTTTTGATCCAGATAATCTGGTAGCCACATTATAATCCTGATCTTTCTAAACCCTAATTTATCTAAGTATTCATTAGTTGCAATAGCAGTATGAACTGGAATTTGTTGTGCATGAAAATTTAATTTGAATGCTAATATCTTCAACTTGGCTCTAAGGAATTCGATGTATACAGATGAGGTGATTTTATTGTCATTGTCCACCTTCTAGGGGATCAACTAACTCATTATCGATTTGCTGACATTTCGACTGCATGGGCTTAGGTTCCTCCTTCAGGCACCACCCATTTCTTCAAACATTAAGATCATCCAGCATTGCTCTACATATGTCCATGAGAGACACATACTGTTCATCCATTTGACACACTTAAAAACATGATTTGCTATATATGTAGAGATCCTTGATAAAATCCAAAGAAGAACCAGCCATGTTATTAGTCCAAATCTGATGCCTTGGCTTGAGGCATTTTCCCACCACTGTAAAGTTGCCGACTTGTGCCTTTTCTAAAAATACTTTCATGGAAATTATTCAGATGAGCTCTTTGCTATGGTACCTCGGCTTTATGAATTTAAGTGCACTACTAGACTGGTGATAAGGTCTCACCAATTTGTAGTTTACTTGATTAGATGTAACTATAAATTCTATGCTAACAGGTTCTTTTCTCACACTTCTTGCTTATGGAACACTCTTCCAGCTCCATGATTTCCAGTCAAGGTTGCTCTTCAAAAAATTTAAATGCAATGTCAATCACTTTCTACTGTCCATCTGATTACTCTTCTTCTGTACTCATTCTTCAGTAGCCCCTTGTATCTTAGTGGCTTTATTGCCTTGTTTGGGATGAACATGTTTAATTAAAAAAAAAATGAAGGCAAACAATTTGATCCGCATTCCTAAATTCCCAAGTCTCTTGCATTTTAATTTAGGCATATTTGGTTGTAGATAAAAGGTTGTAAACTTTGTTTCTTTTCTTGCAAACAATTCGCAAAATCTGTTTCCTCTCGAATACTCTACAAACCACAACAAGTGTAGCTTGTTCAACACAACAGTAACTGCTCTGCCTGTCACATAGTTCCTGTTTTTAACTCCTCATTCACAACCAAAATTTACATATGTGAAAAGATTTTATCATGAGAGTGTATCTGACTCTGGGATCTGTTTTAAATGTGTAACCCATGAAGCCACCATTTCTTATACATGTAAGGCACATTCAAATCTGTGCTCATTTTCTTCTAGTGTTGCAAAAAAAATGCATGCACCCTGGGCCTCTTTGCCTTCTGCAGTAGTTCACTACATTGTGGCCCTCATGATTTGAAACAACTGAATACTCCAAGTGAATGCTTTCACATCTCAGTTTTCAATTGAGGTATATTTATCAAGTGAAAGTCTGATTTTTGTATCTTCCTTTTGTAAAACTATGTACTTTTAGAGAACCATGTTTGTTAGAAATTTCTTGATCATTTAGTGATCTCTTGCAAAGAATCTGTTTCGTGATCATGAAATATTGAAATAATTTTTTTGTTTTTTCATTATTGTTTAAACATGCCTTACTACTTATGCTGTATAAAAATTGAGTGAGTAACAATGAAGAATTGTCACCACCAAAAGAGCTACCATTTGTTTACAGTTGTGCATAATTACACTATTGAATACAACATTAAATATTGATGAAGCCAAACTTTTGGCCTACTTAATTTCAAATACATCTAGTCAATATCTTAAAATGGGACATGTATGCTCACATGAACTGTATATTTAATTGATATTTTAATTTGTTTACCTTAGCTACATAATAGCTGATATATTTAGTATATGAAATTGAATTTTATCTGTCACATCTGTAGAAGAGACTGTCATGCAAAGATTGAACTGTTAAGCTACTCCAGATGCTGCTTGCAAAAGGACTGAATTTTGACCAAATAGGGCACTGCCATTATCTTGTGGGATAAATGGATGCCTCCTACATAGTACCATAATAGTTGATATATTTAGTGTAGGGAATTTGTCCTGAAATAGTTGTTGGATTGGTAAATAAAAATAAAAGGTAAACTTGATCAAAATGATATAGTTGATTAAGTGCTTGTGAGTATTCATTTTGAGAAACATAAAATTTATATTTAATCATGTTATTTTCTTCAAATTTTTTTGAAGCAACAATTAAGGTACTCTTTGTTGGTTATCCATATTTTCATAAATTGTGAATGTCAATGTGTCATTGTGTCACACTTTTTCAACTTTACTCCTAGAGGCCATAGCCTAACATATACCATTTTGTAATCAGGTTGACTCTGTGAGCAAATTAAAAACATTCTGGGCTGGATCCAGACCTGCAACCCTGAAATTTTGGATTCCCAATGTTTTCATTACTGTGATTGTTTTTGGATTCCACCATCTTGGCTTCTACTGATAAAAACAATTAAAGGGACACAACTCTCTAATTTAATTTTTTTTTTTTTTTTTTTTTTTTTTTACACATGATAATTGCGAAAGTCACCGATAAAATAAAAATAATTGTAGGGAAAGTAAGGACCTATGTACATGAAATTGTCTTTAAATTAAGTGGCAGCAGAAAAATTATCATTTAACTTTTAAAAGGTAAGCTTAAATATTAATGCAATACATAAATGCATCGATCAATTTTGAGTTTTTCTGTAATTTATTGTGGCCTACTGCATTTACTTCTCCCTACCTATTGTGATGAAGACCCAATCAAGAGCCCTACACAGGAGCTAGCTTAAAAGCCCTATTGGGCTTGTGTGTGTGTGTGTGTGTGTGTGTGTGTGTGTGTGTGTATATATATATATATATATATATATATATATATATAATATATTTTTTTTTTGTCATCCACAGACAGACTGTTTTGCTGTTTCACAGCTCATCAGTATGGCTAGATGTCCGGTTGCCTCTAGCTAGGATCGAAACCCGACTATATATATATATATATATATATATATATATATATATATATATATATGGTAGCTCTCTCTGGCCCTAAGGGATGCAGATTCGATTCCTGCCAATGAGCGCAAACTTTTCTTTAATAAGATTTCTTGAACATTCAGGTTGGTTGACAAAAATAAATAAATGGAGTGTCTACTCAAGTATCACTAAAAATAATGTTTAAAGTGATAAATAAAAATAAAGACAAAAGTAAAACTTAGTCAACACATTTTGTCATCTGATGGACTTTATTAAGGCAAATGTAAGGATTTTATTTTGCAACAAGTATTTATAAACAAAAGTAAAAATGTCATTAGTTTTACTAAATTTTTAAATTTACGAACACTTATAAATATACAGCAGACTAACCATAAAGTTAAGGTAAATTATGGAGGATGCTGAGTGATGTAATTTCATGTCTTAGAAGCAGAAGCAAGTAAATGTTTTTGTTGAATTTTTATAATCTAATTATTTGTATTATTTGGGGATTAAAATTTTAACATTTTTATAGTGATGTATGTTGGCTTGGGAAAGGAGTATTTCTCTCAGGAATGAAGATATTTTTAAAAAAAGATTTATATTTTGGTAATATTTGATAGAGGCACTCTCAAGAATTTTCCATCTAAATAATTTACTTTCTCTTTTAATAAGTGTGACATTCTTTAGATCATAGATGTGGTTGAATTTATTTCTATGTATGACTAATGCATTTGATAAATTGTTATGTATAAGATTTGTTTGTGCTCATAGATGAGTTTATTTTAAATTTCTACATGTTTCCCCAATGTATTGTGAGGAGCATTTGTGACAGTTTATTTTATATATACCTACTTCAGAATTATTAGTTAGGGATATTTTCGGTTCTGAACATATCCATAATAGTTTTGGATGAGGTTGTAATTATTTTGATATTATTAAGATTGAATAAATCTTTTTGGAGAGTAAATGTTAAGGAGTTGGTAGTATTATGTCTTTTTTATGTAGTTTGTCAGCTATTGTTGTTAATAATGTCATTATCTTTTTTGATAACAGACATATAATTCTGCCTACTAATTCCTAATTCCATCTACTATCCAAAACAATTTATCCAATTTTAACAATATCTATAGATGATAATCTCAAACATCAGCTAAAATCCTGCTATCATCACTGTGAAGTTATAGTGAGTGTTTGGTAAAAGAGTGGTGACATTCTTGCATCCTAGAGTCATCATTTCCTGCATTTAGATATGTAGGCCAGCTTGAAATAGTGCATTCGAACTTCTCACAGCATTCAGTTTAGTGAATAGAGAACCAGCCATTTTGCTACATGATAACACCTGCCCTCATATTGCTAAAATGATGCTTTTAAAGTTTGAATATGTTGAAAATGGAGACACCATTATTCCCTACTGATTCACCAATTCTCTGCTATAGATTACCATTTATCTCAAGCATCAGTTACTTACTAGCAGGAATTTCTCCTATCAGGATTAAGTTAAAAAAAGCAAAGAATTTATCTGAATTTTTTTTTTTTTTTGAAGAAGAAGAATTTGTTCAGGAATGAAACTGACAAATTAGTTCAAGATAGAATAAACATATTAAAGCACAAGGAAAATATTTGGATTGAATATTTATTTATACACATATATATATATATATATATATATATATATATATATATATATATATATATATATAGTGAGAGAGAAAACAACTGAAAAGTTGCAAATTAAAAAAAAAAATGAATGTTTTTTTTTGTGAAAGTATTTATTTATATTTTTTTATATATATATATTTGATATTTCAGATATATATATATTCAATCCAAATATAGGCTCCTGAAAAAATTAATTTCGGTTGAGCTCTCTGCGGAGGAAGTGTGGGTTTGTAAACAGTGACTATTACGGCTGATATAGCGAGACTCTTCGGCAAAAGCAAATTGAGTCCTGTCGGTCACTGCGTGTTTATCTAAAAATAAATACGCTAAAATTCATCTTTACCCCTGCCATGTGCCAACAGCTTAGTGGTAGAATCTCCGACTGATGCCAATTAAGTCAGGTTTCGATCCTAGCTAGAGGCAACTGGATGTCTAGCCACACTGAAGAGCTGTGAAACAGCATGTCTGTAGATGACGTTTTTTATATATATATATATATATTGAAAGACTTTTTTTATCCAACATTTTTTATTACTATAAATATTATTTTTAGTAGGTACTTGTGTTTGAGTGTAGCTAGCAGATATAGATTTGCAGAAGTCCCAACAATTTCATTAAATAGGTAATTCAAACCTTGCCCTATAGGGTAGTCTCCGTGGCCGGACAGGTAGAGGTACACTTTGGCTCAGAAAATGGTTTCCTTGATGGTAAAAAAGGGATGCTGGTTCGATTCCCATCAGAGACACAATTTTTCTTTAGTAGGACTTCTCAATTTAGGCCAGTTGTTATTAATTTCACTGTTTAATAAAATTTTTTAAAAATACAAGGATAACAACTCAAACATGTGTTCCCACTAAAAATAAAGTTTATAGTAATAAGAAATGTATATATATGTGTGTGTGTGTGTGTGTGTGTGTATGGCTGACACTCATTTCCAAGAATGCCCATCTGCTGTGATAATTACCTAATCCCTGTTGCAGATGTCTGCTCAGGCACATTTGTGTTTTAGCAATGCTTATTAAACCAACCTGTACTTTGTATTGCAGCTATGCGGAATGGACTTTAGTTACAGTTTTTTTTATATTTTTGGTGTATATAGTCTAGTCAATTTCACTAAGTTTCTTTTGTTTGTTCATGTTTCCATCAATTTTATTATTAAATAGCCAACATTATGATAATAGAAGATCTGCCAAGAAAGGTGATAGTTTGTAAGAACCTAGATTTAAATTTACTATGGATGACCTAGCAATGAAAGCACTTTCTGTACATTTCCGTTTTGGTAAATTGTTTTCTATTTTAATTAGAATAGCACTTTTTAAATTAAAATTATGGTCAGGCTCATTATAGTGAGCAACTAATGCATTTAGTGTGTTGTTTTGTAAAAGATCTTTTTGTGTTCATATAATCTTTTATTTAAATTATTTGAGGTTTCTCCTATGCATTCATTGTGACAATTATTACAGGTGATAAAATCAATTCCTCATTCAAGTTTTAGCATATTATTTCGTTTTGTGTTAAGTCTTTTACTGTTTTAGTAATTGTGACAAATTTCATATTAAGCTTAAATAAACCCTTTTCAATTGAAGTTCATAGATTTGGTGGGTAGAACAATATATTTCAAGAGCTCATCAGAATAATTACCATAAAAATATTTATAGAAAAGCCCAAAGTTAAATTATGGTAGTAAGAAAGTAAGTCAAGCAGAGATGCTAAATTAGGTCTGATAATATTGCAGATTCTTTTTTGGTTTTTGTCAAAGATCTCTAGAGACATGACAAAAACTTCAGTCCAGATGTGGCAACAATATTCAATATGTGGATGAACATTTTACTTATTAAGGTACAAGATGGATTCAGGCAAGAAAAATTGTCTTCCACAACACAGTGAACCAACTTTCTTAGCAGCAGACTTAGCAATAGCAATCATTTAGGCTGATACCTAAGGAGAAGGGTCAGTCATTGGCAATCATGACTCTCCCCAGCTTCCTATCCTTTGTAAGTGCCCCCAAGGTTCACTTCTCAATCCTCTTTCTACTTTACATAAACGTTGTGCTGAAGAGTATACTCGGATCAGTTGTGAATATGGGTGCACCTCCAAAACTAGATAACCAGAGCTTGGCAGCTAATTTCTCCTCTGACCTGGCTCTAACAACTCAGTGGAGAAAAACTGACTAGTCACAGTCATTGTCTTAGAAACCAAACTAGTGATATTCCATCATTACTGAGCAGTACCAGAATATTCACTGATCACAAACAGATGTTCCTTCAGGTAGGTCCCATGTCTGGAGTGCTTATTGGGGCTTAAACTCAATCCAGACCCCAAGTGGATCTTGTGTATAGGATCCATTCCTAAAGATGCTGAAAAGTTGGTCAGTTCTCTGTACTGCTTCAATAAGTACCCGACTCCGACTCCTATCCTCTACATTTACAAGAGCCAGATCAGGCTGAAAATATGGGCTAGAGCTGCCTTGTTTTCACTTTAGTCTCATTAGGGTCCAAAAGTGTCTCTGTGTCCTTCTGTATGATGAATTATTTTCCATAATGCAGTATCTTTCTCACAAATGAAACATTACAAGTCTCTCGCTGTTCTATTGCTATTTCCATGGAAAGTATTCAGACAAACTACATTCCTTAGTTCCACCAGTTCTAACCTTCATACCCAAGACTTGTTATGCCACATACTTTGTAGCAATCCACTCTCATTCCCTTCGTATTCCATTGGTGAGATGTAAATTCCACTTGAGCAACTTCTTCCCATGAACTGCTGCTTTGTGGAACAGACTCTTAAGAGGATGCTTCTCCAATCCAATACAGTCTTAACCTATTCAAGTCTGGAGTCAACCATTATCTTCCCCGCACATCCCCATAGACTGTGTCTTTAATCTCTAACCCTCTACCTTGAGTGGTTCTTGGGCCATGTATAGTGTTGAACGTCATTAAAAAAAACAAAAAAAAACAATGTTTGTCCTGTACCCATCCCTTCCAGTCCCTGCTTTGGTATCCATTTATATAAACTTGTTAGGTAATTTACTCTGCTCCTCTTGCCTTCAGTATACTAAATTCTCTTTTCTGATTGTTCTGACCAAAAGTTTCTGATCAATTAAATTAACTGCAATGAATAACTCTTCTTGCTATGTTATCAATTTAGTAACAGATGAGATAACTTCTCATCTGATAGTGTGTTATTCATTAATACCATGATAGTATTTTGTTGGGGAAAAAAATTTTGTATCTATCTATATATATATATATATACATACACACACACACACTTTTGTAATATCACTAGTGAATGTTTGCACAACTTTGTAGATCATATTTTAAAGGATTTCATATGCATTTAAACTAAGATTTTAACTCAGTTGTGTACATATTACATTTATCCAAACAAGTTTTATTAAGAGGTCTGCCTGCCTGCTTAATTATTTTTTTGTATTTTGACAATTTTCAAATAAAATGTGGTACCTTTGTATTAAAATTGTGGATAAACTGTCTAAAGTTAATGTTTTGATGTATTATTTTTAAAGTGGAGTAGAAGTAGCACTTTGGTCAACAGTTGAAGAATTTAATTTGTTCTTTGGTATACCGGATCTTGTCACTTGCTAGTGTAACAGAGAGAATTTGGGAACCACACACAAACACACACACACATATTTTTTTTATTGAAATTGGAGTAGATTTGAACAGTGAATTTAGATCAGAACAATTTTGTTTACTGATGGGAATCTGATCTAGCCCATTTGGAATTGGGTCATTAGGAAGACAATGGAAGATGATCAAGATAATTTTTATTGGTTAAAATTTGAAATAGAGCTTACTAAGGCTATGAGGAACTTTGAAATTCACATGGTTTTGGGTTGAAGGCAGCACTCGTGATAATTGCATGCGGGCCAAGGGTCGATTTATGATCAGCCAGGTTTATCTATATAAACGCACACAGAAATCTGTTGACAGAGTGGTTGGTTCATCTGCAGTTGAATGCAGTCAAGCTGGGTAGAGAGAGGTCGAAGACTGGAAGTGACATCAGAGATTGGAACCAAACACCTGCTAACATATTTTGTTGATATAAGTATGAAGAAGCGAATTACTCCTCCAACAATCTAAGACTGCTACTGCTACTATTATAACTACCACTGGAAACGGAAACGTCAAACAAGCTACAATAATCAAAAGGTTGTTTTTGGGCTTGTCTGTCCTCGAGTGCAGTCGAGCTGGGTGGAGAGATATCGGAGACTGGAAGTGATGTCAGGGATTTAGAACACAACCTCTGCTAACATGTACTGTTAATACAAGTACCGATGCTTCTGTTACCATGAAGATTACTACTACTGTTACTACCACCGAGGAGGAACGCAACTATAAACTTTAAGCCATGCACAGAAATCTTTATCTCTCCATCGCAAGAGTTGTATATCGTTCTGAGACGATTTCACAACAAGCTAATCACAACCCACTCTCTCTTTGTCTAGAATCCAGTGTATGAGTTTTTATGTCAATTATTTTTCTTTTTTGTAACCCGTTTCTTTTCTATACTATTCTTTTCTGCTATATAAAAGACATTAACAATTCAGCCATTGAATAGTTGTTTGTCCGGTTTTCTTCGAAGGTTTAGGGGCTGGGGCGAAAGTGTTAGCCTAGTGTAACTTTTGTTTCTATAAGTGTATATTGATATTTTATGGTTTTAGTGTCTTTGTTTGCTGCAGGGTTGTCTAGCTTAAATATGGTATATCTTGGTAGCCAGAAATCATCCAAACAAGTGTCCATCATCACACACACACACACACACACACACACACATGTTTGATTAAAGACCAATGTCAGTTCTTTTTTCTTCGATTTAGACCATTTACTAGGTTTCCAGGCAGAGTTTGAACATAAAGTGTTCAATGTCTTCTGAGCACTTTCGTAAGCAATTAAAAAAAGAAATTTTTTCCAGATGCATAAGGGTGTATCTATAGGCTTGCACACCAATAAAAATGTTCTTTGATAATGATTCACTAAATGTGAAAGTGCTCAGATATTGGACAATTTATATTTAAATTCTGCTCGGAAACCAAGAAAATCGATTCAAAGAAAAATTAAATTTTAAAGAATCTCCAAAGAACTTTCATTGTTCTTTCACCAAATCTGCATAAATGAGAAATTGCTGCCCAAATATATGCGCACACACACACACACACACACACACATATATTACACAACAAAATCCAAAATTACCTCATTTGTTGGGGGTATAGATCTATTTCAACCAACAAAACTATGTCGGTCTTATTCAACCCCAGTGTATAAACTGTGTTTGTGTCAGAAATAGAAATTTAACTTTGACAACTGTCATAAAAATTGACACAGAAATTATCCATTTCAATGTTTCAGACGAAATGCCCAAGATGGTGGTTAGGGAAGGTTGGAAGGTATTAGCCTTAAAGAGAAGAGGTTTTATAAAAGTAAACCTGAATATTAACCTTATGACATTAAATTGAGTTATAGATGAAAGAGGTGTTAATTTGAAACTAAAAGGTGGGTCAAAAAGGGAGTTTTATAAAAAAAAAAATTTTTATATATATAAAAAGTTCAGGTTCCTTTTACAAATAAATCATACTTAAAAATAAGATATATTAAAAAGATTAAAAATAAGTCATTTAAATTATATTAAATTTAAGAATATATTAAAAACAATTTTATATTAATAGAATAAAAGTTTAAAAATATTGTAAGATAAATCAAGTTATATTAAAAAAACAAACCATGCAAAGTTAAATTTAAAAAACTAAAAAAAAACTTTAAAAATATAGATAAAGAGGTGTAAGTGATAAAAAGAAAGAGTTCTTAGAACAGGGAACAATTACAAGATATAATTAATATAGTGTAAAAACGAAATATAGAAATTAGAAATAGTTAGATATTCAGCATTTGAAAAGTTAGGAAATTAAACAGTAATAAACAAAAATCTATATTATAAAAGTTTAAATTTGTTTTTTATCTCTCTCTCTCTCTCTCTCTCTCTCTCTCTCTATATATATATATATATATATATATATATATATATATATATATATATATATATACACACACACCGGGTTTAACACTAAAATTATCCAAATCAGCATGGGATAATTGTCCATCCCACAAAATATTTAATATCTAAAAAACACTAAAGTAATTGAGTTTCTTTTTTCAGGTTTCAGATAAGACATTTAGCCATCTTGACATCATTTGTCATAAGAATTATTGAAAAAACATTTTGGTGGGTTACTCAGCTAGAAAGAGAACAGGTTATAATCATTTTGTGTCAGCCCCACTATATCTTGTCAACTGAGCAATGGCGACACAAAAAAGATCATTTAGGCATTCAGAAACGGTACCAACATTCATACTCTGGCTTCTATCTTCAAAGTCCATTCAAGAACCATCATGGGAATTGTGAATAAAAAAGAAGGAACAGTAGAAAGGAAAACTGGATTAGGAGGTCACAACGGGCAAGAAGGATTATTATTTCAACTAAGAGCTAAATACATTGTTATTATTCAAACTCGAGTCCAATAGTGTTATAAAAAACTTTGGAGAATTCCAATAATATATCTTTAACCGCTTCTAAAATACATTGGTTCAAACTTAATCTAACTCACCCGAGATATATATATATATATATATATATATATATATATATATATATATATATATGGAGAGAGAGAGAAAGACAGACGCTCTCATTTGTCTTTAACATATGAGAGTCATAGTGTTTGGCTCCTAGGACTGAACAACCACACTACCCTGCACATCTACTCTTATGAAATCTCCCTACTCCAAATTATATGTTAAATAGCAGGGTAGGCTGGTCTCTCCAGCTTTGAATGGCAGTCAGTCTGTAGAAGGAGTATGCTGAATTCAAAAGGAATTTTAGGTGGTCAAGAATGCAAACATTGTTGACAAAATAGGGCTATTATATATATGTGTAAGAATAAAAAAAATTCAATTCTTCAATATTTTTTAACTTTTTATTTTCTGAAAGTAATCAATAAATTAACCATTAGTATTTTGATCCCTTCTCCATTTTTAATTTGCTATGAGGTATCATAGGCAGAAATAAATATTTTGTGAAGACAAGAGATAGTAAATTGGATAATATAAAATAAAAACAGTTTGTGTTTTTTGTTTTTCATATTTAATTGCATTCTGGATTTAAAATATTTTGTTTATTCATTTTGAAAGGGCTTTTTTTTTCTTTTTTTTTTTTTTAATGTATTTATAGTTTACTTTTCTGATTATAATTAAATATCTTTTAATGAAAATTTATCTGAGAGATATTATTTTTGATTTAATGTTTTCATTTCATTGCTTGGTCTTCAGTCACTTTTGGTGCAATTTCTATTTTGAGAACCAAATATGAATACCAAAGTTGCCATTTTAAGATGGCAAAATTTCAAATCGAGCCGCCAATTATTGCTGAGTGTTTTTTGGGATGAACTTTCTAACCTTTGATGTGATCACTTGATTAGTGCAGAAAACTTGCAATTTTTTTTCCTTTAATAAAACAATAATCAATTTAAGCCGAAACAGGTGTTGATAAATAAAATTGTTAGTAATGTTTTACTCAAAATATACTGTTGTTCGTTGACTTACAAGATGCACCTGTTC
Source organism: Acanthosepion esculentum (assembly GCA_964036315.1). Classification (NCBI taxonomy): domain Eukaryota; kingdom Metazoa; phylum Mollusca; class Cephalopoda; order Sepiida; family Sepiidae; genus Acanthosepion; species Acanthosepion esculentum. The sequence continues at coordinate 80,852,396 of OZ038487.1, read as the reverse complement.
CCAGGGTTTTATTATTTTTAATAATGTATAATTTTTTGTTGGGAATGTTTTACTTCGTTGTTGTTTGTTGCCTGTCAAGATGCATCCTTTTCAAGGTTTTTTTTTTTATTTTGAATAGTAATTTTATTTTCAATGCACATCATACAAAATGGCACAAAGTTGTTGAAGAAAATTTTAGGTGTAAAATTCATCATTTAAATCATCAAAAATCTAACTTTTTAGCCCTAATGTTACTTTGATGATTTTTATCCATTATTCTGTGAATGAGTTTCATTTTCTTATATCAAAACCAACAAGTTCTTCTGTGAACAAAAGAGGTAACATATACTTATTCTATATTCTCTGAAATTAATATTTTGCATAAGTTTTCTAATTTATAATTCGTTATAATTGTTAAATGTTATAATTTGTTAAAATTGATATAATACATTATCAGATTTGTAAGATTATATAATATAATAAATTCAAATGGAAATTGATAGTAACAAACTAATATTGACAAAATCTTTAGGATATATTTATTCAATAAATCCACCATGTGAATTTCAGCATTTATTAGATATTTTTTTGCAGTAATTTGCTTGGTGATGGGATTTATTAAACAACTTTATGTATGTTCATGCTGTTGTAAATATATATATATATATATATATATATATATATATATATATATATATATATATATATATAATAGTACAGTTATTTATATTTTTAAATTTTAATATCTCATCTTGATGTGCGGTATATCCACAAAAAGTTGGTTGAAAGATATCTTTTCTTCATCTGTTGACTATTGTTGCTTTAGTTTTCTTATTGATCACTTTTGCAATCTCTGCTTGCCTTTAAACACATTAGTTTCTAGTAATTTACATGTTATTGATCTGTGTTATTAATTTCTGATATATAAACATTGCCAGAGGTAATAAATCTAACTTCAAAAGAGAAAAGTTATTGTAAGGCTATTGAGTGATGGAAACACATTGAAAAATGTGGAAAAACTGATGAGGGAACACTAAAAAAATAACTTGAAATATTGGAAAGATAAAAGCATGAATAAAAATATTTGAGAAAAAAATAAAAGGTTAATAAGCAACAACAATTGATCAATAATATAAAATTTGAAGAAGCTTGTATTGTGAATATAAACAGAGAAAAGATAAAAAAATATTAAGAGATGAAAGCAACTAAGCTACCACTTTAAAGTAGTGAATCACAAAGAGAAACATGAAAGTCAGATGAAGATACTGATTTTCTCAACAGTAATTTTTATTGATGAATATAGAGCTATATTGGACCTGATGGTTGGATTCAAGTTTCAGTCCTTCATGGAAATATTCTACCAAGATAACTTAGAAGACAACAAGAGTGAAGTGGAGTAAGATCTTAGGTTGGTGTAATTGTAGGCAGTAAAATTATTGGTTCCTTCAAAGTTGATGATGGTATCAGGATAAATGCAGGAAATTATTGTAACTTATTCAACTAGACATTTTTGAGTGGTGCATGTCATAATCAAGAGCTTAAAGTTAAAACTACTACTTTTAAGTAACCATCACAAAGAGTAGCATGTAAATCAGGCAAAGAAATACATGAAAACTGATTTCTCAACAGGAATTTTTATTGATGAATGTAGAGCTAGATTGGTTGGACCTCTTGGCTTGAGTCCTTTATGGAAATAGTCAATTAATGCAACTTAGAAGATAATAGAAGCTGGATTAATTTTTTGACTGATATTAATGAAATTATTGGTCCCTATAAAGTTTATAGTATCAAGATAAATGCAGAAAATTATTAAAAATTCTTGGAGAAGGCATTTTTGAGTCAAGAAGTATCTCCAAGAGAACATTTATAGCTCATCATTAAAAGAGATTGATATGAGAATAGAAAGTTGTATTCAAGCAAAAAAGTTTTCAGGGAAACAAAACTGTTACAAATAATGTTAAAGTTGAAATGGAAACAAATTAAAAAAAATTAATGGCTGAAAGACTGATAAAGTTTTATTCTGGTATATGAGATATTTAATCAGATATTTTTCTACAGCATATATCTTTTGGATTTAGTTACAAATAAAACAATTTTATTGTATTTTAAAGATTCAAGCTCATATTTTTAGAGGGCTTGGGGCATTCAACACTTACAAGACATATTGAAGGCAGGAGAAAAGGGTCAGAGGAAAGCAGCGAATGACCGATCTAATGAACTTCTTGTAAATAGATGGCAAAATAGGATGGTGAAGGTACAAAAGGTAGGAAGTTGTGGAGGGTTATAATCGCCCACATCCGAAAGAGACATAGCACATTGAAGATAACATTCTGTGTGTGTGATTGCATGCATATATTTGTCTGCATAGTACTTGTCAAAAATGATGATATCCGAAAAATAATTTGCCAAAATCTAGATTTAACTTCCTGCCCACTGAAGGTTGGGAGCGGGGGTAGCGTTTTTTACTTTATAATTGTAGTCATTGATGGCTGTGTTGCTGACAGCATTTCCATAGTGTTCCTCTCTGAGTCAGAAATAATTATTATTAAAATTACCAAGCATTCAGTACATGGCTGGAGTACTTGTTCTGGGCCATTTTCACAAAAAAAAAAAAATCTTCAAATGTAAACTTGAGACAAGTCACATGTTTATGATAGAAAATTCATTTTAAGTCAAATTATGTTGCCACCAATTTATTGCTACAATGCACTGTAATAAATTAAATAAGAGGCTATTGGAGTTTTATCTATCAGTATATGTGGATATTGCATATCGAGCAGGAGTTCTCAACCAGTGGGGAATCACAGGCTTTCAATAGAAGAGGGAAAAACCTTTTCTTCTTTTTTTTATTTACAGAATTTGGAACACATTATAAATGTCAAAAAATATTCTCTATAAAAATAATCCATGTAAATATAGGTATATGTACTATATATATATTTAAAAAACGTATATTATTTGGAATGACATTCTGAGATATGGTTAAGTGTGCATTGGGCAAAAAAAGCTTGTGAACCACTGTTATAGAGGGTAGGCAAAGACATCTTTTAGAGCCTAATTATGCTATTTATTTGAGAATTGCAGCAATGCAATATGTGGCTGAAATAAATGGCTATGGTGAGCAAGCTACCTGCATATGGAAAGAAAATGAATTCAATAGATATACAAAAATAGAAAGGATGTGCCTTCTTTCCAGACTTATTCAGTGAGGTGATTCTGAGAGAATTAGAAGTTCTACTAGGATTCATTATTGGCAGCCACACTCTTAACATTAGGTATGCAGATGACACGGTGTTGATAACAGACACAGAAAGAAAGGTACATGATCTCCTACAGAAAGTAGTGAAGGAAAGCAAGAAGGACTAAGCATTAATTGCCAGAAGAATGTATGATTGTCAGTAAAAGGAACAGCCAAACATAGAAATTACAAATTGGAGACACCAAAATCAAGCAACTACAAAGATTTAAATACCTGGGAAGTGTTTTAACAGGATGGAACGTGTGACTGATATGTGAGGGTGCATTGGGATAGTGAAAGATGTCTTTCAAAAATTAAGCAAAGTATTAAGAAATAGAATAATTTCATTCAAAACAAAGAAAAGAGTACTGAACTGAATACTTTCAGTACTGAAAGAGTACTGAATGTAATATCAGTCATCTTGTATGGAAGTGAATATTGGACAATCTCATCAAAGATGAAGAAACTTTAAGCAACAGAAATGTTGTTCTAGAGAAGGATGCTGAGAATACCATGGACTCAACATGTCAGCAATGATGAAGTTTTAGAGAAAATGGAAACAAAAAGGGCACTTATGCTTAACACCCGGAAGAGATAGTTGAAATTTCTAGGACACATAATGAGGGAAGACGGCTTGGAAAATTTGATACTCACAATAGAGATTGAAGCCAAGAGGGATAGAAGGAAACAACACATAACCATCCAGCTTGAGTAGATTGATGGTAGGACAAGGTCTAGTAGAGATAACAAAAATACAAAGTTTATTAAAAGCTACAAAAGAGGAAATTGTGGAGAGCCATGATTGCAAAAGATACATAGAAGATTGCTTCTATGTATAACATTTCAAACTAAACTTCTGGAAATTGTCAGTGTTTTGATAAATATAATGATCTGATCATATATAAAAATCTTGTAAGTCACTGAATTTATTACATAAAAATAAAGATTTGCCACCAACATTTGCTGAAACTGCTTTTATTAGTCTAATTTATATAATTTGGCTAATAAAAGTGATTTCAATCAAAGTACTTGTCCATCCCATTCATATTTTGAGATATATATATATATATATATATATATATATATATATATACACACACACCCAAGCAAGGCAATAATGCCACCAAGGGTCTACTGGGAGTGAAAGACAATGAGAAAGCTTTAGAAGGAACTTGAAACCCAATACTGAACAAGAAACAAGGCATAAATCTCTACTCTTGTTCAAAATACTGGTGTGTAGTGTGAAATGGATGAGAAGCAAACCTATCTACTTTTATTAAATATGTTACTTTTTTCATTTTTAGCATTTCAAATGGATATCTTAAAACAATAAAAGTAACAAAATATAAGTTTACATTTCTATAAAGTTGTAATATTGAAATGCAAGAAGACAACAAAAAAAGAAAAAAAACTAACCATTTTTTTGTTGAGATTTTGTATATTGATATTACAATGTTACAGTAATCTTAAGATTTTTTTGTTATTCTTTCTTTGTTTTTTAATGTTTGCTTTATCGCTATTATTAAATCTTGAACCTCTTTTAGAATATTTTGAATTGTTATATTTTGTCTCTTTTTCATTGATGAATCCTTTTGGTATCTGAATTTAGGTTTCTTTTCAGAGTAAATATCTACAAATCGATGTTAGTGTTAAAACTTTAGAAAACAAAATAACAATTCTCTATATACAATTTTGATTGAACAAAAATACTTGGTCAAATTATTCAAACTTACGAATTTACACTCACATATTTCATTCTCTTTTCTTTGTTATTGTTTCTCTTGCATCTGCAAGTTTTGAAGCAGACCTCTCTACACATTAGCTGCATCATCATTGTGTTGGTTCTCACAAGAAAATTTGGTGTCATAACTTCATGATTATTTCTAAATTGAATCCATTATAATATAATTAGCCTATAATTAATTTGATATAAATGTATAATTAATACCAGATTTTCATTTTAATTTTCATAAATAATATCAGATTTTAGAGTAGGCATTTAAGGATTAATTTAACTTTTGTTTTTTGGACCACGACAACAGCTAGATATCTAAAAGTCCAAGTTTCAATTCCAGATAAAATCTGTTCCTTAATTTCATCTCATTTGGTACTTTGATTGATATTCCAAGAAAACATAATTAATGACCAAAAAGTCTATACAGTGGGGGAAAATAAGTATTTCATCTCTTGCTGATTTTCTAAGTTTGCCACCTTACAAAAATAGGAAGGGTCTATAATTTTCAGGGGAGGTCTGTCTTGAAAGTGAGAGATAGAATATAAAAAAATTCTAGAAAATCACATATTAATTTTTGAACATTTATTTCTTTTTTATTGACAAAATAAGTATTTCAGCCCATAGCAAAACATAACTCAGTATTTGGTGAAGAAACGCTTGTTGGCAAGCACAGTGGCCAGATGTTTCCTGTAGTTGGTTGCCAAGTTTTTACAAATCTGAGGGGGGATTTTGGCCCTTCCTTTTTGCAGATCCTCTCCAAATCCTTGAGGTTTGTAGGTTGCCATTGGGCAACTTGAAACTTCAGCTCCCTCCACAGATTCTCTATAGGATTAAGGTATGGAGACTGACTAGGCCACTCCATTACTTTAATGTGCTTCTTCTTGAGCCACTCCTTTGTTGCCTTAGCCATATGCTTTGGGTCATTGTCATGCTGGAACACCCATCCATGACTCATCTTCAGTGTCCTGGCTGAGGCAAGGAGGTTTTCGCTCTAGATTTCCCTGTAATTGGCCCCATCCATCTTTCCCTCGACCCAGTGTAGTCATCCTGTCCCCTTAGCAGAGAAACAGCCCCAAAGCATAATGTTTCCACCACCATGCTTAATTGCTGGGATGGTGTTCTTAGAGCCCAAGTCAGCATTTTTTTTCCCCCTCCAAACATGGCGAGTCAAGTTAATGCCAGACAGCTCAATTTTAGTCTCATCTGACCACAGTACTTTCCCCCAACCCTCCTCTAAATCATCCAGATGCTCCTTTGCAAACTTCTGACAAGGCTGTACATGTACCTTCTTGAGTAGGGAGACCTTACGGGCACTACATGTTTTCAGTCCACTACGACATAGTGTGTTACTAATGGTCACCTTGGTGACTATGGTCCCAGCTGCCTTGAGATCATCAACAAGCTTTTGCTGCATAGTTCTGGGTTGTTTCCTCACATTTTTCATCAGATTCACTCCACATTGGGAGATCTTGCATGGAGCGCCAGACCGAGGGAGATTGATAGTCAATTTGGTATTTCTTGCATTTTCTTATCACACAAACAGTTGACTCCTTCTCATGTAGCTGCTTGCCAATTGTCTTGTAGCCCATTCCAGTCTTGTGCAGATATACAATTTTGTCCCAGATGTCCTCAGACAATTCTTTCGTCTTGCCCATTGTGGAGAGATTAGATTCTGATTCATTGAAGGATTCTGTGATTCTAGTGTCTTTTATACAGGTAATGAGTACTTGATTAGGAGTAATAATTGAGTAATAGGACTTGTCTATATGACTCCTGGTCACATAAATGGTTTGTGGGGCCTGAATCATTGCTGGTTGGTAGGAGGTGAAATATTTTCAATAAAGAAGAAATAAATGTTCAAAAATTAATATAATGTGATTTTCTAGAATTTGTTTTTTATATTCTCTCGCTTTCAAAACAGACCTACCCTGAAAATTATTGACCATACACATTTTTGTAAGGTGGCAAACTCAGAAAATCAGCAGGGGATAAAATACTTATTTTCTTCACTGTAGTTCAATTCTAGGCCAATAAACTGGTTAAGCTTGTAACATTATGATTAATAACAAATATATAACAATTAGGCTTCATTCTCAAACTGAGACATATGTCACAGTGTTTTACAGAAAATGTTATTGCTATTGTTTTTGCATTCTTATTTATTTTTCGTGTCAGCTTTGTAGCTTTAGAAGTGTTGGTTCATGATGGAAAATATTTTTTTTATTATGCCAGAACTTAAAAATATAATAAAAACAAAGCTTGAAAGCTTGAAAATTAAGCTTTGTTTATTTCTTAATGACAGGAAAATATGCAATTGCATGAAGGGTACAAATGGTGAAAACTGAAGCAAAGCAATAATGCTACTAGGATACTGGGGGTAACAGGGATTGAAAGAGAAGAAGACTTTAGTGAGGAGAAATGAGGAAAGGACAATAGAGGAACAGGGATTCAGGAAGACAGACGATGGCAATTGACATTGCATTTAAATTTTTGAAAATTGTAAATAGCAGGGAAGGAAGTAATCAAGAAATTGGGATTTCCACAGCTGAGAAGTATTAGAATAGAAGTGGCAGTTGCATCTACTTAGTTCAATAGTAGAACAGTGAGATCTAGTTACCACTCTAGTAGCACACTTAAATTCATGTAGTCGAGGCACAAAGGGGGGAAAAAGATGCTTATCGTTGTTTTTAATGTCATCTTTTGATGATTGTTCTCTCAAGCATTCTTCAGGGAATTTTGAATTGAGCTTTTTATTTAATCTGTATGGGTAGCTGTCTATGCCAAAGGATATATAGTTTTCTTCTTTTGTTTCATCTGATTCTGAAGAAAGAGAAATGTTGGCAGAGGGAGCTAAGCTTGACACCAAGGCTTCAAAAAATCCGAGAAAAAAATTACACATTTTCATAGTGTGGACCAGGCTCTAAAATGTTGAAAGCAGAATCTTTATTAGAGTGCTGATAGCTGTGGCAGGCAGAGAGAGAGAGAGATTATTCACTTACTTGCTAAGGTATCTCTGTCAGTTCTGTGATAAATACTAATGCATGTATGATTAATTGGAATTTTTCTTTCATTTTTGTTTCTATTTATTTTTTTGTAATTATGTTTTAATTAGTGAAATAGAAAAAGTGAATAGGTTAATTTATTCACTTGCCTCTTTAGCATTGATTGCAAACAAATATTTTTTTAAGATTATCTTTTGCATTTTTAAAAAAATATTAAAAAAAACCTCTAAAATTCAAAGACATCTTAAACATCTCAAAAACCTATAGAAAAATAAATTTGTGCTACAAAAATTAGAAAAATTTTGATAAGGTCATTATGTACAAATTATCAAATTATTCCTATGGCATGAAACTTTTCTTTTAATCATCATAAAGAACCATTTTTGCCTTCCATCAGCATGGCTGATGCTAACCTTCAAAAGAGCAAATCATTGCACATTCTTAGTTTCATGTTTTCCACTGACATAAAGTGGAGTGATTATATTAAATGTCAGTGGAAAACATGAAACCAAGAAAGTTTGAAAGAAAATGGGAACTGGAAAGATGGTCGTACTTAAAGTCAGTTAACTGAAATTTCTAGAATAGATTAAGAAGAAGGATGGATTAAGGGAATGGGGGGGAGGGGGAAATGGTGAGCAACCTACCTAGAGAGTTTGCATGAATGAATGAAGGGGCAAGAAAAATGAGGGATAGTAAAGAGTCAGATATTGATTAATGCAGCAAGGGACAGGAAGTTGTGGAGAGTCATGATCGCCAATGTCATGACAGGACACAGCACATAAATGATGACCAAATCAGAAATTAATAAATTTACAGTCAGTGCCAATTTCTTCTATCGTGAACTCCTGTTTTTTCTTTTTCAATATTACGTAACCTCTTTATTAACTTAGTCTCAATTTTGTTTTTTTATCATAGCTTTATCAACCAATTACCTTAAAGTAAATAATGATGTAGAAATAAAGAATTAGCATGGAATGTGACTTGAACCACATTACATATTTCATGAAGAATGGTTACACTCTCAAAGAGACACCTTGCTTTGAGTATCTATTGAGACACAAGTTCATCCCAGACCAGACTACACATGGAACCTTTATATACATTCCATCATTAAGGAGGCTAGAAAAAGAATTTGCTCCTTGTACTGTTTCAGAAAGTACCTGATTCCACCTGCCATGCTGTCTTTACAAGAGCTAGATCAGTCCCAAAATGGACTATTGCTGCCATATTTGGGCTGGAGCTGCCTAATCCTCTCTTTCCACTCTCAAAAGTGTTTACTTGTAAGTAATTAAATATTTTCCACCTTAAAACTTCTTCCCTAAAGACAGTGTTGTAAGCCTATCAGTTCTCTGTTTCTATTTAAAATATTCTGACTAGTTACATTCCCTAGTTTCACTAGTTCAGGCTTTTAAGACTTGTCATGTATAGAGAGACAAACTATCCTCATTCCCTTCATATTCAATTGATAATAAGTTCCATTTAAATAGCCTCTTCCCAAGAGTCACTGCTTTGTGAGAGAATTCTTCCCTGACCACTACAATCTTAACTATAAGAGTCGAGGATCAACTGCTGTCTATTTTACATCCATAAAACAATCCAATTGAGTAACCATCTAACTTGAGTGGTTCTTGCATCTCCAAAAATATGAAATAGGCGTTCAAGACTTACCTGTCTTATCTACTTCATACATGTTTAAGGCATCAGGTATTCAACCAAAAAGATCATAAAAATCCACAAGATGAAAAGATTTGACAAAAACTTAGTCAAAAAAACTACTTTTATTTTTATTGACACTTTGCTGTACAATTACGTATATGTGCATTTTGTTTTTTTTGTTTTTGTTTTTTCAGTGAAATAGCAGCACACATCTCTACAAAATCTGAATCGGTCAACTACTGTTTGCTTCAAGTAACCGTAGTCACTTAAAAATTAAACCATTCATGATATCTTTTTGCTTTGCCCATAAGTGTATTAACAAAATTACTTTCATTTTTGCACAAAAATTATGACCTGTTTTAAGGCCCCAATTCTAGACTTTACCAAAATTTATAAGTTGAAACCTTTAGTGGATGATATATCAGAGAAATTCAAAATGTAAAAAATGAAATTGATACATCCTTGTAGAGCAATGTCTAGTCTTTAATAATCAGTTGGTTTCATATCTTTGTGCTCACACAACTTGAGGTGCACACAAATCAAAAAGAGGATATACTGCATTCATTCTGTGCAAAACAGATGGGTCTGGCACATCAAAGATTTTTGCTGACCAAGTGAGTGATTACCAGCTAAATCCCATTTTAAATCTGACTTGTTTTATCAATGGATATTACAGATTAAATTTTTTTCTTATATTTTCTTTAATGATGCACTTTAAAATTGCATAAATAAAGCAGTTATTTTGCAAATAAATTGAGCTGATAGTTTGAACAAAATTTAAAACAATATTTTATTTTGTCCAAACTCTCAGTTCAAATTCTGTTCATCTTATTTTCTTAAAAATATTTAACTGAAATAATATAATAAAAAATAAACTGAGGATACTTTTAGTTCTTTAAATTTTGCCCATTCTCGTTTGTCCATAAAATATTAAAATGGAACTTTAAATGGTACTTATAAAGTATTGCTATGAACTTACTAAAGAAAACTTTTTCTAAACACATTTTAAATAATTTAAAAATGTCTCTTTTGAAGTTACATTTTGTTTTTACTTGAAAGATAACAGCCTAAAGCTGATTTGTATAAAAAAAATAGAAAACAATTTTACTTATTTAAATAAGGTTTTAACTTTTTTGTCATTTTTAAAGCATTGTGACTGTTATTCACTGAATCTCCATTCTTGACAACAAAGGAAAATAACAAATTTTAATATCTCTTAAAAATTCAGTATTTGTCATTTGTTTCAAAGTAAATTAGTAAAATTAAGGGAAAATTTCTGTAAAAATAATGCTTATTTTTTGCTTAAAATATAGTGAAAATGGTATTAAATATTACAATTTTCAATTCTTAAAAAAATGTTAATTTAATTTTTTTTTTTTTAAATTCTTAAAACATCTTTTCATTTAATAGAAAAATCCATTATTAGAGGGATTTCAGAATTGCAATGAAAAATTACAAGTATTTTTTTTATTTTTTTTAAATAGTTATTCAATGTAGAATTTTTGTGTCAAATGTGAAAGAAAATATTTTAAATTATGCAAGTTCCAACTCTTAATGAAAATGTTTTGGAGTTTTATTAAGTTATTTTTTTGGTAAGGTTCATGACAAACTTTCAGTATGTTCACGGTTGAATTTGCATATATTTTTTCCGCTCAACTAATATCTTCAGGGATTTTTCTTTTATGTCACTGTAAAAGTTTTTCAAAATTTAGATAATGATATTTGAAATTTGGAGTGGCACTGGCAAAACAAAAGAAAAAATGATAACATGCATCACTTCACCATTGATCAACTTGAAACATGTTCAAGTATAACCAAACTACAGCTTGTTTGGAAGCAATATCAGCAACTGAGTGGCAATCGGTTCTTGGCATTTCAAGAACGTGTGTGAAGCATCTGCAATAAAGACACAAGCAACACATACTTTTGAAACTTCATTACAGGATTGGACTTAAAAAAAAATATGAGAGGCAAGAGTGTCAAGCTGCTGCCGACAAACAGAGAATCATTAGCTTGGTCATTAAGCATGGTGGTCTTGTGAAGTCTATTAAAGATTTATGACAAGCAGTTGTTTGGAAGCACTGAAAGACCAACTTAGATATCTGAAGGTTCTCTTGGGTATCCAGATCAACACCAGTGGAAGTAAATCTCAGCTGGAATCTGCTCTTTTCAACTACTTGATGAGAAGAAAATCATTTGATTCAACTCCATCTCTAAGACAAAGAAAAGACATCCGGTGATTCTGAGTATTTAAACAACTCTGACAGTTGTGATGAAAAAGAACCACATCAGTTGAACTTCAGTTCCAATCACCAAGGCCAATGGGTTGTTGCATATTATGACTCCAACTATTACATTGGCCAACTCATTGATATTGCATCCCCATTCAGTGTTGTGACAAAGTTTTTACCTCCAACAAAGTTTGGAAATGATTATTTTTGATGATCTTTATCAGATAATATTATACAATGGTACAAAGCAGATTGATTTATTGATTTGTTTTGGGTTTTCTTTTACAGGCTTTGCGGGATGGTAATAGTTTTTTGGAGATGATAATGATTTACTAATACAAATCCTATGAATTAGCCCATATCTAGAGAGAAAAGAGATGGAGTCATGCCTTTCCTAAGGTTATTTGTGCATAAGTGAATATAAAAAACATCACTGGAATTGGAACATAACTCTTTGATTTCCAATTCTGAGCCATTATCCATTACACCATCCATCTATACATACATGCTTACAGCACCTGATATTTGTAAGTGGTCACCCATCTAGGCACTAACTCAATGTGGCTTAACTTCAGTGATTGAGAAGCTGTGTTTCAACATGATATAGATGTAAGCCCACATAAAAGTACAATAATATATAATAATGATATTAATGATAGAATGGAGCTATTTTTTAGAAATGGAGATGAAATTATTATTAAGATATATTAGAATTGAAAAAATATATGAAAACCTCATAATATCTATCAGTGTGAGAAATGTCATTGACAAGCAGAGATCCAATTCCAATTAAGGCTGTGATTCATTTTGGAAAGATATGAATCCAAGGTCCCCCCCCCCGGCACCAGCTATGTGTCTTTGACCTTGGTGAGGTAATTAGGAAAGATAACTCTGAATTCACACACCCTGATATGGTTCATAACTTCCCATGTGTTAGAGTTCCTGTGCATGATTGACAGAAAAAGGCAGCTAATCAAATAATAAATAAGATTATATTCTACTCTACTGAACCAATCTCTAACAATTCCATTTTTCAACAATTTTCATGTAAAGTACATTAGTTTTATCTTCTGCTATCCCCCAAGCTCTTTTTGGATGCTCTGCTTGCAGAAAAGGTCTACCATTTCTGTGTTGATCTAATCAGCCACACAAGAACCTATCCACCATGAGGGGAACTGGTTTACTTTGCCTGAAAAGATTAAATACCAGGTTTAATTCACATTTTTTTATCGGAATTGTTCATATAGATGATTTTGCATATAGAAAACAGATATTCTGTTTTACTAACTTTAATATTCTCCAGTGTTATGTTTTATAGAAAACAAAATTTTAAATGATATTTTTATATTTAGTTTTCAAAAATGAGGGCAAAACACTAATCTTTACCAAACTAAGTCATTGCTCTTCATAAGCTCAACAAATCTAAATGTTGACATGGAAAATTCAAATTTTTATTTTGGTAGCAGTGAGTGAGGAATCAACAGAGAAGGCTGATCAAAATTTCTAAAAAGAAGAAAAATAAAATGGATTGAATTATAAAGTGAGAAAGTTTATATTTTTAACTAATTTTCTTTTTCTTTTTGAATTAGGGAATTTTTTAAAAAAATGCTGATGTTACCTATGAGCACCTTTTTTACAGTATTTTTTGAAATCGATATCCTTTCAATAAAAATGTAATGCTTATTGATTTTCAGGATTTGTTTCCTGTACTTTAATGTTTTGTCTAAACATCAATTGCAAGAAGACAGAATTCATGGTTGTCAGCAAAAGAAACAGCCAAAAAATGCAAATTACAAATTATAGATGCCAAAATCAAACAAGTACAAACATTTAAATATCTGGAAAGTGTTTTTACTGACGATGGAAAGTGCAACACTGAAATCCAAAGGCACATTATGATAGCAAAAGATGCCTTCCAAAAGATAAGCTTTGTATTAAGAAATGAGTACTGAACTGTTATGTAATATCAGTCCTCCTATATGGCAGTGAATGAAAACAATCTCTTCAAAGATAAAGTGACTTGAAGCAACAGAAATGTGGTTCTACAGGACAATGCTGAAAATACCATGGACCAAACATGTGAGCAATGATAAAGTTTTAGAGAAAATAGAAGCAAAAAGGACACATATACTTAACATTGGGAAGAGATAGTTGAAATTTCTAGGACACATAATGACGAAAATGGCCTTGGAAATCTTGATACTCACAGGAGATTGAGGAGCAGAGGAAAACAATGCAAAACCTACCTAACAAGTTCGAGTACGTGGATGGCAGAACAAGGTTTAGAAAAGATAACTAAAGACAAAATTTATTAAGAGCTATAAAAGACAGGAAATTGGGGAGAGCCATGATTGCCAACATCCTGAAGGAATACATCACATAAAAGAAGAAACATAAATTGCATCAATCAGTGTCTTTCACAAAATCTACACAAGGTAGAGACAGTGTGCATAAGAGAGAGGGCAGGATGGAGACTGAGTAACACTACACTACATGTGAGGAAACTCATGTTGTGGGTGAATGTGCAATAGTCACAAACAGATAATTATTTTTTAATACGTAATTTTTATTTTTAATGAAAGCTTTACATTTTCAAGTTCCAAAGTTAAATGCTTTTTTTTTTTCTAATTAGACACAAATAAAAAAAATACTTGTGAATTCTTACTCCAAAATATTAATCAATATGGATGATTATAATAATACAATATAATATTGTAGAGACACTTGGTATTTTTAAAAAGAATTTCACATTATAAAAAATAGAATTTCATTTGAAAATCCTTTTGCAAACTGGCGAGCATCAATTAAATTATTTCCTTTTGAACATTTGAAAAACTGTTTTTGTTAGTAACAATCTTCATGAATGAACATCTAAGATACCATTAACTTTTTGGGAAGCTTTTAATATTGGTTAATTTATTCTTCAAAACTAGAAAACCTTTTTGGCTCTGCTCCCACACATGATCAATATATATATATGATGCATGGAAATAACATTGTTACATTATCTTTGACACTCAACTGAAAGATAGAAAAAAGAAGGAAAAAGAATAGTTACACAGTATAAGGAGACAAAAAAATTATGAAAAGAATAACCACAATATTCTACACATGTGCTCACATAGTCACACACACACACACACACACACACACACACACACACAAATATATGAAAAAAAATAAACCTAACACCAATAAAATGTACATATATTATTTTTTTAACTTAATATAAAAATAACAAAAATGAGAAATTCAGCAAACAATTACTGATACCTCCTAACAAGTGGACCAAATGATTATAAAAAGGTTCATCTAAGAAACTATGGAGTCAAGGTGCTGAATATATCATCAATCAGTTAGACATTTGTTAATATTAATCATATATATATATATATATATATATATATATATATATAGTTGGTATTCCAGTATGCCTGTCTGCTAGGTCAGCTAGCCAATCCCTGTTGCAGGTGCCTATTCAAGCACATTTGTGCTTATTCAACACTCACAGAACCCACTTGTGGTTTATACTACAACTATGCTGTGTGGACCTTGGTTACAGTTTCTAGAGAGAGCGCATCATCTGCATAATCAATAGTTTGAACAAGACTAGTACACTCAATTCTTTGGTTACAATGTAACTTTATGCTAGCAAAACCATCTTTGTCTATCCAATTTCACTCATAAAGCATACGTCAACCCATGGTATTGTCTTCATGCACTTTCCAACAGTGCTGCATGCATCACCTCCCCAGGTTAACAACATTAAGAAATCCACCTTCCTGACAAATCAACCATGGTTAAATTTGAACCCAGTCAGAAAGTGAATGTCCAAATCATTTGGCCACATGCTCATATATATATCTTTACTTCCCCTTTCTTTCTTTCCTTTTTTTCTTTTTATGTTTTTCTCTTTTCTCCCCCTTCCCTTTCAATATATCACTTCCGTTAACCAATTAAATAAGTCAATGTCTGGTCCCTCCTCCCCTAATACTAAGTATGATAGATAGAAATATTAAAATAAACCCTCTCTAAACTCGATCATGTCTCTCACACCACTCCTCACTACCCTCTCTGTTAAATTACATAAACTTAATACTACCCATCAAAAGTGTGATTTTTCATTTCATTTTTCGTTTCACCTTTTGGAAGTGATGTCTGATGATCCTGGGTCCTTTAAAAGGGCTATGGTGAAATAAATTATTACATGGAGCCTTAAAGGGGTCTGTTTTTCTTAAAATATATATATATATATATATATATATATATATTTTACTACATTTATACGTAGATGCGTGAGCATGTAGATTTTTTTGTGTGTGATAGTGTTTGAATAAGAGTATAAGGTAAATGTAGACATAAAGATTTATCTGATAGTAAGAATAGCAAATTTTTTTTTTTTCTCTAGGAAGTACTAGTATAGGATAGATTTGAGTTAGGTACGTGTATAGATTTAGTTAAAGAATTAGTATTGCTATGGGATTAGTATTTAAAATGTAAAACATTGGATTAAACTATGCAACAAAGAAACCAGCTTATCTCATTATGGATTCCGGAAATGGTAGATCAAAGCTAAACTGGACAAAGTAAAAAGAAAACACTATATAGGAGGGGAGAGTGAAAAGCCTTGTTTTTTATTGGCTGACGTTGACTGACATATGTCAATAAGAATGGTCGAAATCTGAGCAAGGTCAGAATGTGTTTTTTGCAATATCATGGTGCATAGCACAATGCTTTCAAGGAGGTAGTCATTTAATTTTGAATCGGGTTGGAGTTGCTGTTGGAGCCGATATGATGCAAAACCCTAAATTGGTGAAGACCACCCGTGATGCATCTAAAATGTATTATGCAACTAATTATATATACACACAGACACACTTTGGTTTATACATATATATGCACACACTTTGGTTTATTTATATATATATATATATATATATATATATATATATATATATATATATATATGCACACACTTTGGTTTTTATATATATATATGCACACACACTTTGGTTTTATCATATTTGTATGGATATTTGCTGTCATCATCATCTAACCTCAACTGCTTCACTGGTTGGGGGTGGGACCTGAAGGCAGAAGAAAAAGACTTTGATTCTTCATGATCCTTTCAATGGACTTTCAGATAGCTTGGCAGCATCTATCTCCTCTCCAAGTTAAAATTGGTTTTTGATCAGGTTAAATCTAATGAACTGATTAAAAATAAATTACAGGAATGACTTAAAAATGAATCTCTTAGCAACACTGTCTTTTTTTTTTTTTTTTAACAGCTCCTCCTTAAAACACATACAGAGTTGTGCATTCCAATTTTTTTCTTTTAAAACTATATTTGGATAAAGTGCTCTGTCTGATGTTCATGGAGAAATTAAGAGTTAAAAAGAAAAACTCACTTTAAAATTTGAAACAGAAATACCCAAGTGTTTTAACAGCTCTTACACTTTTTGACTTATCTTCCGAGCAGTTCACATTAAAGACAATTAATGTGCCATCTTTTTGGGTTTTACTTTTTATCTGTGAGCAGGTGTTGTTATTTTAGAAAAAATCTGCTAAAGAAGTGAATAATAAAATAGAAATTCTCTCGAGATGAATTTGCAGATGCAGTTTTTTGGCTTCTGCAACAAGCCAAAGATAACCTGGGATTCTTCACAAAGAGAACAATAATTATTGGTGAGATGAGAAATAAAACTCGAGAGACTGAAATTCTCTCTCTCTCATGCATATAATAAATGCACACATTTAGAAATCTAAATGTACAGCTGTAAGAGAAATAAAGTTCTATTCAAAACCAATTGAAGACTGAAGAGTTGTTCAATAGAAACCTTATTTTGAAAACAACAAAGATAAGGATGATAGTTGAGTAATTGAATTTTTTTATGGTTTATCAACCCTTTGTGGGTTATTTAATGGGAAGGAGACACGGTGGAGTAATGGATAATGGCTTGGATTGAGGAATCTGAGAGCCGAGTTCGAATTCCAGTCGATTCCATTACATTAACTTACGGGCTAATACCCTTGGGAAAGGTGTGAATCCTCTTCTTCTCCCTCCAACTATGTGTAAATAGCAGGACAGACTGGGTTCTATAGCCTTGGATGGCAACTGGTCTAGGAGAAGGTCAACTCTGAATTCAAAACCTGCGGAGGGTCGTTTGGGGACCTTGTGGCATCCGTTGCACCAGGTCCCTGTATTCGTCCCTCCAAAAAGTGTGGATGGCCCTGCACAAGGCCTTCACCACTATAATCAAGTCCTGTGTAGCTGTCGGGCTTTCGGTTTCTGGGAGCTGATCTGTCTGACCCTCATACGTCGAGTTCGACGGGAGAAGCATAAGATAAGATAATGGGAAAACCTATTTTTGATTTTAAAAATAATTATTTTTGGGTGGGGAGTGAATATAGCATTAACAATTTTGTGAAAATAACAATGATTTTTCCTGATACACATCCTACTATTTAATCCATAGTTGAGGTGGAGGAAATGGATTCTTACATTTCCTAAAGATATTTGCTCATAAGTGAATATAATGAACCCAACTAGAATTTGAACTCGGCTCTCTGATTTCTCATTCTGAGCTGCTATCCATTGTCAAATCCTGCAGGATAATAGTTTAAATATATTAAGTCATGATATACTTTATATTCTATATTTCTGCGATATAGTATTGTAACTATTTACATTGTTCAGACTGTTATCCTCATCTTTGTCATATTCACATTTTGGCCATAGTACGCTCCAGCCTTCATCAGGTGATATACATTGGAATTTCAAACTGAACCCTTTATTCGTCCACTGGAGTAGATTGTTCTAGTTCTACATGCCATGCCTTTTCTGGACATCTCAGTTCCAGTTATTTCCCTTTTTAGTAACTCAACTCTCTAAGATTTTGTTCACCTCTGCTGTAACCAGGTATTGAACTCACAACTCCTTGGGTCAAGTCACTGGATTACTTCAACCAATGCTTTTATCCACTGGGCAATATGAACAATCTACTCTGTATATCAATGTATATCACCTGAAGAAGGCCAGAGTGTACAATGGCTGAAACATTTTGAATATGAGAAAGATGAGGACAACAGTCTGAACAATGTAAATAGTGTAAATATTCTATATTGGTCTTAAACAATTTAAGTTTAAAAGATTAAAACTAAAAACTTCAAATCGACTTTATACTCTTCCATTTTCCCTCTGACACTATCCTTCATCCTTTCATGTTTCCTTACCATTAGACTATCATTCATCATTATTTTATTATTATCAAAGATTTTTATAAATGATTTGAAAAAGGAAGTTTGCTGGATGGTCAACATTAGTAAACCTATCAGCTGAGTCACTGAAATTAATTTGAATTTAATCCAATAACATGTTTTTTTAATTTCTTTTCCACAAGGGGGCATAATGCTTTGATTTTAGTAATTTTGAACACACATTTATATCAGAAAATTGACTTTTTCATGTATAAAATTTATTTTTTCTGCATGTAAAGGCTCTGCTGTAAGTAGATTTTCTGAGTACTGAAAATTCCCTTCATCATTTTCAATGCACAAAAAATAATCCATAGTTAAATTATCTAATTTCAGTTCTGAGCATTGTTACAGTATTGATTTTTATTATTATTTTTTTATTATCTTCCTCATTATGTGCCCCAGAAATTTCAACTGCCTCTTCCTGATGTGAAATAGAAGTTTCCTTTTCATTTCATTTTCTCCAATATATTGTTGCTCACATGTTTGGCCCTTGCTATCCTCAGCATCTTTCTGTAAAAACTCTCTCTTTTGCTTCAAGTCTCTTCTTCATCTTTGAGATTTTCCAGCATTCACTGCTATACAGGAGGACAGTTCAGTATATTTTGTATCACCTTTTTAGTAAAAGGTATAAAAATTTATTAACTTTCCTGTATTTTTCTGTACATTTCATCTCTTTCTTTGAATTTTATATTATGTAAACTCTGTTTACTGTCCAATTTAGTTTGACGATGAGATGAGATACTCGTTTATAAAAAAAAAATTACTATGAAAAGTTTTGCGCACGCTGGTTTCCTATTTTTGCTGTATTGCTATATGGGGGGGGGGCTGAAAGATTTTCACCCTGGCTCTCACTTCCAGATCAAATGAACAGAACATCAGAATTTTTTCTTTTTTTTTCTTTTTTTTTTTTTTGTGGGGAGCAGAGGGAGGCATCCCTTACTTGCTGGACTGAGAACTTTTTT